>JBBPCX010000006.1:5330638-5358138 GCA_037974365.1 Hydrocynus forskahlii
ATAAATAGTGAGAAAAACACATAGGATCACATCACAAGAATTTAAGATTATGCATATATATATATATACAAATTGGAGTACAGATCTAATTATCTAAAGGTTCTTGAAATAATTTCCTCAAAAAAAGCTAATATTTCCTAGTTAAGTAATAATCATCTCATGAAAGAAACCAGTTTGATCTTTTTTATGGCTGAGTTTATCGCAGTGGTTTGTTTATACCAAAATTTCTAAAATAGTCTGAAGTTTTTCATTCAGATGAGCTTATTTAGCCTAGTGTAGGGTCTCTTAGTGTCTTTCATTGTTCCTTACATTTGCTTACCAAACAACATCATACAAAGATGTTCTAGTCAAGTACAAACACACCCATCATATCACCTAAACACTTTCCAAGAACCCGCATTCCTCCACTGGCCAAGCATGCCTTCCCGTCACGGCGGGTATCTAAAGAAGCCCTGGTGTGTTTGGATTCAAACATGGCGTCAGTCCCTTGCTGCAGAGCTCTCGGCAGGCCTCAGATCTCTATCAGGGTGTGTGTGTGTGTGTCTCTCCTGTAGTGATGGATGGAGTATGGTGTGCTTCTGTGAGGTTGCTATCAAAGGGAGGCCACGCTCCTGCCAGGCCGGGGGGCCTACACCAAAGCTGGGGTTCAAAGGCCAGAATCACCGCTTGCATTCCTCCCCTCCACATCCAGGAGAGACTTTGATTGGCTTCTTATCCTCTTATCAGTTGCTGCACTCTCTCTTTCACTCTTACACACACAGATACACACACACACACACACACACACACACACACACATGGTATGCTACTAAAAAAGTTTGGAGTGTACATGAAATAAGATTGTATTTGATGTTCCCAGTGATAGGATGTTTTCATGTTTCAAACATGTTATGATGGTGACTGCAGAAATCCATCAGATGTTGCTACAGTCTATACTGCAGAAAAACAGATTTTGTCAAAAATGTGGTATGACGACATTTGGACGGTTTTTGTGTTTAATTTCTGCTGCATTATGTATTATTGCAGAATCTATGATTGTTTTTATTTTCTTTTTAAGAGGTAGAATGCCTCTTTTTGCTGACAGCCCATAGCAGCATGTTATAAACCTCTCATGAACAGCGAAAACACTGTTAGACATTTGAATGATGCCATGCAGGTGAAACATGAACAAAACTTGTAACTGAATTGAAATACTTGATGTGAGTGATTGAAGAAAGGATGTCTGAAGCATTTGAATCCACTGTTCGATCAGAGATAAGTGCGTAATATTGTTATTGATTTCATGCAGACATTTGTTTGGGACAGTGCCCAATGGGGCAATTGTCAATAGTCTAAACTACCAAATGTTTTATATTAAGTATTAGCACAACTGATATGCTATATTGTGCAATGAAACATTCCTGGATGCCATTACCAATCCATCAATGCAAAGCATTTATACTTCTACATGTTAAACAGCTACCATCATATTTGAACAAACACTTGTTGAATCATCAGCCTCTCCCTCATCAGAACTATTCATAGTTAAAACAGTGCTGCAAGTGACTTCTTTATTAATGTTATGTAAAACTGTTCATCAGCCTCAGCAACAGATGGGTGTCATCATATGCACTTCATTTTCACTGCATTTATTAAAGCAGTCTTGATAAATACAATATAAGCTTGTATATACACTATAAACTGCTTACATATTCAAGTCTATTAGGATGCTGAGCTGGTTAACAGAGAACAGTGAAGTATCTAACTGATTTTCTGTTGCACCCCTTTACGTTCACACTTGCCCTTTGATGCTCCAAAAACAGTCTGTCATCACGCTTTCTGTCTTTTGTTGCACAGTTCTGTAATGGAACTAGGATCATGGTAACATGGTTGAGAAAAGATGCTCCTTACCTGCCTCAGTGCATCAAGTGCTGGATGTTTAAATGTGTGGCCAGCTGTGCCAACACTGGACTCACTGGTCTTCTAAACCCTTGTTAGATAGTTGATGTCATGTTAGACACAGATGTACACCTTTAAAAGGAGCTTTTTTCTAGGCTTAAGTAAATAATCTGTTAGACACTAAACTAGCTACCTTAAACAACCCTGACAGTCTTGATCATCAGAAAAGTGGAGCTGCTGACTGTGTACAGACCTCATTTCCCAGGTATCTTGTGGGTGCAGGTAGGTAGAGACGTGGTGGTCAATAAGCCAAAGATCCCTTCTGTTTAGGCCACAGTAGTTTAAAAATAATGAAAAAAAAAATCAATTAACACACTGTTACAATGCAAAGTCTAGATGTGTTGAGAGCGAATTATTGGCTTGGACAATGTATTCCGCTCCAAGGGGAACATCACCCTATCAAATCCATGCCTATGGACACAGCTGTGTCTCCCACACCTCCTTACAAGATGTAGGAGGACCAAACCGATCTCAAACAGAAGAGTATTGAGCAATTAAGAATGAGAATCGATCCGTGGCTGTGGTTAAAATCAGACTGGGTGATTATTAAAGACTGCTGGAGGGGAGAGAGCCACTCGTGTGGTCAGCATTTACTGTCAAACGGCATTTCGAGAAACATGAAAAGATGTCATGAGGGAGGAAGATTTCAGTAGAAGAAATGTTGGAAGACATGTTTTTGCTCTACAGCCTTGAGGACAGACGAGTGATCTTTTAGCTTTGCTTAAAATAAAATTCTCAGCAACTGCTGCAAGACAATGAAGATGACACAATGAAAAAGGCAAAGACAGGTTTTCAAGTGTTTCTGATGCAGGAAACAAACATATCGGGTTATTGATTTGATAAAATCAGTTAGTGTCATAACAGAGAAGAGTTAATGTGTTGACACACCGTTTACTTTAAACCAAAAGTGGTGCACAAAAAAATTGTGGTGAATAAAAAATTGCTCCCACTCCATCTGCCTCTCTCTATATTTCAGCATATAGAGAGAAGAACTCCACTGCTTTAAATGCGAAAATTGTTTGCACTTCTTACTCTAACTCTAGCACATCTCATTCTCATTCAGTGTAGATTGTACCACTGTTTTAGCTGTGAATATAGGAATTGCTCCACTTTCCTTCAGTAAAAACTGGGATTTTATTGGCTGATCTCAGTGCGATTGTCATGTCACAACCTCAGAAGTTGAAAAGTCGGAACTGGGTGGGCATGTGCTCCTCTCAGGGACATTCGTGATGGTTTCTCAGCTTTGAGCTTGCTGGTTGCAAACCTGCCACTCTGCCTGCAGGGCATTGCCTGTCCGCCTACCCCTCATTAAAAATGAATGGGAGACACACAATTGTAGCTTTGCAATTTGAAAAGCTCTTAATATCTTGGCACAAGTAGTCATTCTGACAGGTTGTGATACAATACAGGAAATGTAGGGGGCGATGTGACTCCTATTTATTTGTTGCACCATGAATAAAAAAAGGTTTGTGTGCCTACCATTCATTAAAAATGAATGGGAGACACACGATTGTTGCTTTGCAATGTGAACAGCCCTTAATACTACAGCACAAGTAGTCATTCTGACAGATTGCAATGCAATACAGGAAATGTAGGGGGCAATATTACTCAAATTTCAGTGTTGCATCATAAATAAAGAAAGGATCATAATTATATATTATTGTTTATTGTAGAAACCCTGCACTGGTTGCACTATGGCCATGGTTTTACCTGCTCTAATCTGTCCTTTGGGTCTAAATGAGGGAAAGGAAAAGTCATGATACCAAGTCTTGCGCATTTTAATGACAAATATTAATTTTAAAAGATTAGAAGATAGGTTGGTGTGTATTAAGCTTTTGTTTGCAAGCAGCACCACACTGGCTAGTTAATAGCAGATCACCTTTTAACTGGGGAGGACTAGAGTGTTTTTCCTGTTCAGAAACGAGAGCCAGCTTGCAAAGATGATTGGCAGTTATAATGCTACTGTTTCTTAGCAACAGAAAGAGACACAATCAGAAGCAGTGTTAAAAAAACGAAAAAAAAAAAAAAATGCAGTGTGACTCCCAAAGGGGAAAAAATGTACCTCGTATTTTTCCACCTCCAGAAAATAGTCAGTGAACCCACTCCACCCCAGTGGATTATAGAAACTACAATTAGTCGCAGCCTGAATCTGTTCTATTAGAAAGACCGAACTCATTGTGCAACACAAACTGTTCTTTCAAGTGTGAGACTCACTTTCCAAGGCCAAACCATCATGTCAAGGCAAGACTGGTGGAGTGTGTCCAAATCTTAATTGTTATTTCTGAATGTTCTCGACAAAGTATTATGATGTATTATATTTCTGCCACCAGGAAATGTCAGTAATGAGCCATGAATGTGCAACCACAATCCGGGCTGGAAAACTTTGCGACTGTTTTTTCCGTCGCTTGACGGACATACCACATGTGATGTCATGCTATATATCTGCCATATCGCCCACTCTCCACCGACTATACGCATTTTTTTCTGGTTTTTAAAAAATGATTCATAATTAAGCATGTTGTCTTTTACATATCTTGTAATGTAAAAAAAAAATGTACTAGCAGTCCTTTCTGCTATGTCATTAATGAACCAATAAAAGTGATCTAAAATGACTAGTAAAAAATATATAACTTGCATTTATAAGATCTTTTCCCAGTACAGCTCTCATTTAAAAGATATGACGTTTATGTTCCAGCTGTGAGAGTATCAATAATTCTCACCCATGTGGGATAGCTCTGTATTGCTGCACACACACATAAAATGAAGGCTTGATTACATTTTGTCCGTTACAGTGGTAGATCAATTGAAATGTATCACCTCACATGCTCAGATGTTCTTGTTCATCTGAACTGAGGAAAGATGGTGCAATTAGAGGAGGATATGACAAAAATATGACACCCCAATACAAGAAAACATATTGAATAGCAAAGAGCTATCATGACCGTGTTACGCTGTTTTTATGCAGGGTTATAGCAGCCATCTGTGCTCTACTGTCGTAAACTATGAACATGAAACCATTTGTCACCAGTATCTTTAATCTGAACAACAGTTAGAACCCAGTTCAATCCCCAGTGGGCCATTTCCAGTAGATTCCCCCACACCTCCTTTTTGTTTTATGTCTTTCATGAAACATTTTCACCCTCCACCATCAGACACGTAGCAGATACCCGGGGAGTGTTTTGTCAAAGAACGAAGTCAAAAACACACACTGCTTACATCGTAGATTAAGAAGTCCAAGCCAGAGCACTAAATCAACTTAACTGTGTTGATCCACCGTGGCACATGAAGTCTGTGACAGGGGAACGAGCGCATAGCCACACACTCACACACATGCTCACACACACACACCAGATGGACTTGAAGTGTGTGTGGAAGAGGGCACCAGGCTCATTGACTTTCCTCTGATGTCCTTAACGCTTTGAAGATGTCCCCCAGCTCTACTCACCTTTGAATCCTTATCGCCACGCAATAGATCAGTGGTGAAATATACCCTCTCAAAAGTTCAGAATTCATGAATTTTACACGCAGAATATTTCTTCAGTATTGGCACGGTAAAGTTTTACACATTAAAAAAAAAACAACACTTCCTTATGAAAGATACAGAAATGGTATTTACAGCAGTAAAAGTGAATCCATGGTCAAGACCGAATATCATGAGGCGGGTAGACATGTGGTCAGAGGCAACATTAAAAAAACACTACGCAAACCAAAACAAACAAGAAGATCTTGCAAGGCACCTTAATAACATGCAATGTGAGCCCGAATTAAGGTCAGATTACATGACCCAACAAACACAAACACATCTGAAGCTTGGGTGGGTGTGCCATGTAAGCGATATTTGCGAGGAATTTGAAAAAAAAAAATTCTCATTCACACTTTACTCCTTCATTAAGTCCAGGAGTGTTCTCTCATTTTAACCCAAAATGTTTTCCTTATTTATTCAAGCCTAGAATGTTCTTGCCCTTCTACATTGCTCCATTATTTACATTGCTCTAGAATGTTCTTCCACATTTATACTGTTGTTTACACTAGGCTAGACTAGGTTAGAATGGAATAGAATAGAATAGAATAGAATAGAATAGAATAGAATAGAATAGAATAGACTAGAATAAAATAGAATAGAATAGAATAGAATAGAATAGACCAAATTAGACTAGACTAAACTACAATAGAATAGAACAGACCAGAACAGAATAGAATAGACCAGTCTAGAGTAGAATAGAATAGACTAGAATAGAATAGAATAGAATAAAATAGAATAGAATATTTATAATTTAAAAATTTTAAAGTTATCAAGTGACAGAAACACAATACAGATAAAACAGCAGCATTCTATCCTTAGTTCAAAATACATAGTTTCAAAGTTTGATTACAGCATTTTGAAGTTTCAAGTGTATAATCATATACAGATAACAATGAAACATCATTTCGAGTAAAGAAATTCTTGAAGTCTCAAGTTTTCATGAAAAAAGAAACAAGTAGAATGAAATAAAAGTAGCGAAATGGTAAAATAGTAAAGCATTCTTAAAAAGAATCATTTGTAAAAGGATCCTTCAAGCAAAAGTAGTATTCTTATGTAAAATAAATAATAAAATATCACTGCATGCTTTCAGTGTGGACACACGCACTCACAGGTAACCTTGACTGTTTGGATTCAGGGCTGTGTTTTCCGCTCTCAGCACTGCTGATGTTACAGTGAAAAACCTTTTAATCGCACCAGAAAACAGCATGTAATTTACATGCCATCATAATCATATTTATAAAACACGTGACATAAACAAAGCATCACAGCCCGTCGTGATGCGCGCCTCAGTGAGGCCTGTAATTATATGAGGAAGGAGAACACGTGCAGTTCAGAACCACTTCTCTAAACCCCATCACTACAGTAGCCAAAATAAAGACACACCCCACCTTCCCCACACCAGGATGATTCATTTCAGACACACACTGACAGACGGAAACTGAAAGTTCAGCAGTTTGTATTTAGAAAAGCCGATTTGCCAGGCATATGGCTATATCCACTACAGATATATGACTAATTGTAAGGGAAAGTTTGAGTCTCTTTTCTCATGAATCTGCAAGGAATAGCATTCATTAGCATCCGAGCTCATCCACCACAGATTTAAATAGGAGGAAAAGCCTACAATTACCTATCTGGTGGCCTGTATAGCAAAAATATAACCCATAATACCCATACTTTAAGACATTTTCACAGTACATTTATAATCATACTTAGTTTTCTGATGAGTTGCCAGAATGGAAAAATGCATCATAATGTTAAATCATAAAGGCTATGACAAGCTACTTTATATTTCAATGTTTGAGTGTACAGTTTGATACAGAATCAAGCAAACAATGGTAAAAAAAAAAAGAAAACAATAATTGATGATGGTTTGATGTCGGGTAAACGATTGTAAAAAGAGATTTACTCTAATAAGAAAATGTAGCACAACGCTGTATTTTCATAACTTTGTTAACACGTTTTTGTAGTTTTGAAGATCACTAGCTCAAGCCCAACTGCTCACATGCTGTATGTTGTTCTTGTAGAATCTGTGATTGAAGCCCTCTTGTTCAAATACAGCCTTTAAGAGGCTTTTAAAGTGATACTTTCAGCACCTTCACTCAAGGGAGACCTAAAGATAAATCACAGTGCAGCCAAGTGTACAGCTCCAGTTCCCTTTGAGAGCCTTTACTGTAACAAGAATCCATGATCAAAGTGATAGGACGAGACTATAAACGCAGATTAGTTGAAACTTCGATTGTATACTGCAAATACACCAATCAGCCATAACAATAAAACCACCTGGATAATATTAATGCTGCCAAAATAGTTCTGATTTGTCAGGGCTTGGACTCCACAAGACCTCTGAAGGTGTGCTGTGGTTTCTGGCACCAAGACTAAGTCCTGTAAGTTGCAAGGTGGGGCTTCCATAGATCAGACTACTTTGTCCACCATGTTCCACAGTTGCTTGATCACATGTGGGCAACATGGACACCAAGTCAACAACTTAAACTCTTTCTCATGTTCCTCAAACTATTCCTGAAATGTGTCAGGGAGCATTATCCTGCTGAAGCAGACGGCCATTAAGGAATACTGCTGCCATCAAGGGGTAAACTTGGCCAGAAAGGCATGTTTAGGTAGATAGTAGGTAGTCAAAGTCCCGTCCTCATGAATGGCAGGACTCAAGGTTTTCCCAGCAGAACATTATCCAGACCATCACACTTCACTGGTTTACCAGTCGTCCTTCCTTGGAACACTTTTGGTAGGTACTGACCACTGCATACTGGGAACAATACACAAGACCTGCTGTTTGGCTCTGACCCAGACTTGCCCAATTTTCACAGTTTTCAACAATTTTCAATCAATCACAGTTTTCAACAATATACTTTATAGTGAAGTATTGTAATGGAATAATAAAGTGTTATTCACTTTACCCGTCAGTGGTTTAAATTTATTAATTCATTCAACTGCTAGACAACAGTCTTGCAAAATAGCTAAATACAGAGTGTGCTAGTCATTTCAAATGATAATAATGTTGCGTGTGTGTGTGAGAGATCACACTGTTAGAACAGACTGGATGTAATGGCTGGTGAATGGGGGGAAATTTGTTGTTGTTTTCAATCTGGTTGTTAGCTTAGAATTTATAACTGGAAAATCAACATCATGTAGCAAATCTAAGAAAAGGTTGCAACAGTTTCTCATTCCACTGAATCGGGTTTTTGCCTGTAATAGTTGCTACAAAAGGCCTGCTTGAGTAATTTACACGGAACTCACAGCAGTGAGAAATGCAGGTGAAGGTCAGAATAAAACTGTGATTTCATTAGTCATCCTTTCTCCTTTCCACACTGACCAGGCCAATGAGGGAGTACACACACACACACACACACACACACACACACATACACCAGCCCACTGGGACTGGAAAGACTGGGTCAGACAGGCAGCTGGAGCTGATCTTGGAATGTTCATTCCTCTCTCTGTCTCATTCATACACACTCATTCACTTTATCTATTCAATCTGACTTTTCCTCCATTGCACAGATGTAATTTCCAAGGACATGATGGTGTTGCGACCTCTCCAGTAAATACCTGAACATTTCACATTTAATACATGTTACAGTAAGTATCAGTATTACTGTACTGCTGATAAATATTGAATAAAATGGTTGGTTGCTCCCTGAGTCTAAGAAATACTAGCATCCAGAGTGAGAAACAGGAGATAAACGTCTGTGGCTTCTCATTAAAGATCCCCAGTTTAGCAATTTGTATTAAACTAAACAGATTTGGTGTGAATTGGCATGCCTGTTGGTGTGTTTTGCACAGATTTTGATATTTTACTGTATAAAACAGACCTTAAATCTCAACTTTTGGTGTGAAGAGGCTTCACTACAACAAACTGTAGTGTAAACTGAGATTAATGGTGATTAATGTCACATTCACATTATCTGTGGCATGATTGACAGGATAATCGGTTTTATTTTGAACGTACAGCAAACAACTGCTTAGTTAACCATACTAACCTTAACAACCTTGTCTAACCTATGTAACATTGCTCTTTTGAGCCACTAGCTATGGGCAAACATCATATGCTTCATGGAGTAAAACATAAAAATGTAAAAAAGTTGGCATTTTTGTCACACATAAAGAAATCATACCATACCATGGTGTGAACAGTGTGAAATTCTTTCTCTGTATTTAACCCATTCACCTGAGTGAAGCAGTGGGTGGCCGGTGATGCAGCGCCCAGGGAGCAGTGTGTGGGGACGGAACCTTGCTCAAGGTGGCACTAGCAGTCCTGGGATTCGAACCCAGGGCCTTCTGATCACAGGGACAACTCACTAACCACCAGGCCACCAGCAGCTAGGTTAGGGAGCTGCTAGGTTAGAGAGCCGTTTTGGTGATGTTGGGTCTGTGTTTATGGTAAACTGGTACCGAAGAGATACCAAAAAGCCCTTCAGTATTATTATTTCCCAAATTCAGTCATTTTCACATTGGAGGGGAAACGCTGAAACTGAAGGGTCAAACTGCTGCTAATGCAACATCATTGGACCATTTGAACGCTTGGAGGAGAACCACATCAGCTAATTCTGATTTGTCAGCTAACAGACGCTCATGCTGGCTTGCACTGTGAGTAACAGGTGGAGAGGGAGGGCCGTCCTATCCACCCAGAGAGAGGCCTTGTTCCACTCTATAGTCATGATTTCAGTCTTCCCACCACCTCCCCTCTCTCTGGCATGGTTATACAGGTTAAATTTAGCCTCCCAGTACAAATCTAAAGTGCCATAAAACAAGGATCAAACATACACAGTGTGAATGCAGTCAGTCAGCGAAGACATGTTTGGTGTCTGCTTTGTTTCTTTGCTTTTAGACTGGAGCTACAAAGCCAGTGTAGCTTCCACCCATAACTTTTCTCCAGTTCTAAAGACAATAGTGTGCCATGCGGTGCCAGGAACCACAAAAGCGAGTCTATCTGAGGTCACGCAACCAGTCAATGCAGGCTGAGGCAAGTGTGTGAATTTATGCACGTCATTTGTATGATGATGTAGCTCCAGCACCAAATTAAAGAGAACGTCAGATGCCAAACAAGTCAGCTACATTTGTGGTGAGGATAAATCTGATTTTTCACTATTGCTCCATTCTCTTCCGGGGAGAAAACCTGAGGTTCTTCTGCTTGCGCAATCCGCAGTCCTGTTCCGTTGAAAGAAATCTGAGCGTAGCTCGGGCTGCAACAAGAGGGGGGGAAAAAGCCCAGGTTTTAAATGCCCCTCTGCACAATGACACTGAACAAAATGACTAAGTCAATGCCAGCGTCTCTAAATCCTTCCTCTGGGTCCCCTACTGTGCTGCATTATTCCCCTTTAACGGGAAATCCCTTTAAATGGGAAATCGCTGAATGGTCTTAGTGAACATTAGAGCCCTTTGTCTATTCATCTTTACATCTGTAGCAGAACAGCAGAAATCACTCAAGGCATTTTACAGTGCGTCAGGCCAGCCTGAGAGGATTGAGAAACGCCAAATCACTTTACTTCATTCTGATCCCTTCTCTTTTTTCCCTCTCCCTTCATCATCCGCATTTCTTACACTTTGTGCTGTATGTCTCCCCCTCAGAGTCCCGGCTAAGTGGAATATCTAAAGAATCACAGATGATTTTTGATTTTTTTTTTTCTCCCTCCCCACTCTGTCCCCCCCCTTCTCTGCAAAGTCTGTCAGTCTCTTGACTTTCAGGCAATCAGCAGATCAGGAAGGCCTTTCTGAAGTGACATTAGGACGCCAGTGAGCATCTCTGAGCACGCTCCAGTAAAGGGGAACCTCACCCAGCCCCTACCCTTCTTACCCTCCCCTCCACTATACCCCCCAACTCGTTTTCTCCATCTGTCAGCCCCAGCCTCCCCGAAGAACAGCAAAAGAAATCAATGCCCTCCTTTAAGCTGTGCCGCGGTGGGGAATAGGAGCATGGAAAGCTCAAAGCAGCTTTAAACAAGTTTACCATGTTCCTCAAGATGTGCAGAGCCCAGCTCTGAGGAAGTGCCATAAAAAAGACAAGGCATTATTTGTTTTTATTTGCATGCCTTTGCTCTTCCTCTGCTAGACTTTGATGCCAGCTCCTCTATTCTCTCCAGCGCCGAACATAAGTATTAGGGAAGGAAAAGAGAGGAAAAGACCCATTGCAGCAATCCAGACTGGGGCAATGTCAGAACATAGGCCCTATTCATGGTATAATGCACTGTTTTGTATGCATTGTGCTGTCTGGTTTGAAGATTCAGCCTTTCTGTATTCATGCAGGGAGGAATGTGACTTCTGTCGCAGGAAGAGGAGCGAATTTCACCATTTACTCAAATAAAGTAAGCACAAATTCTGTTCCCTATAGTGTTCCAGATTTGCCAGTGTAAGGAATGGCAATAGGGACCTACTTCTGTTACCTATTAAGTGTTTTATACAGTTTTTCTAATTTCCCATCTAAGGAATTGAAATAGAAACATATTTATCTTCCATATAATAGTGTCCTATAAAGTGTTCCTGATTTTTCTAATGTAAGGAATAGTAATAGGAACCTATTTCTGGGTTCCCTATAATGGTGTTCTATATAGTGTTCTTGATTTTCCATAGTAAAGAGCTGTAATAGGAACCTATTTCCTGATCCATATAATAGTGTCCTTTATAGTGTTCCCAATTTTTCCAGTATAAGGAATAGTAATAGGGACCTATTACTGTTTCCTGTAATAAAAAAATCCAAATGGTGTTCCTGATTTTTCAGTGTAGATAACCATGATCATTTCTGTTCCAATATAAAGGTTCCACATAGTGCTCCTGATTTTTAATCGTAGGAAATTTATAAGGGGACCATTACCATTCAGTACAGTAGTGTTCTATATATTTATATTAATTTTCCAGTACAGCGGGGTTGTAATCAGAAGATAGATTTTTGGTCAATCTTCTGGGTAACCACTTCCAGTTATTTTAATAGACTTACTTCTATTCATCCCGGTAGCTATTCAAACAGGGATTTTACACCCTAGAGTTGATTTTGCCAGTATTCATGGGCTCACTGAAAATTGGTACCTTTTGAAAAGGGTTCTTAGAGTAGGTGTGCCTTGACCATTAAATGTGCATCAGAGCTGAATGTGGATGCGAGGCTCCCTGCAATTTCCATCCATCTCCTAAAACAGAATAGTTAAAAAAGTATCACGCAGAGGCCTTTAGAGGGGCAAGTGCTTGACAAAATCCATCTTCTCTACACCACGAGAGTGTTAGCAGGGGAGAAGGAAATCAAAGTCAGTCATGAAATGCCACAGGCTGATTAACAGGACAATAATTGATAGTGCTTGGCAAAGTTTTCTTCTTCTTTTGTTTCATGTTGTTGTGGCTCAAACTCCACAACACCACCACATCAATACTGGGCACTGCAACTGACACACATTTTACTGACTGACATAAATCTTGGAAACCACTTATATTTGGCTCTTTCAAAAAAAAGAGGCCATCAACAAACAATCAAAATTCAGCAGCCAATACATGCCTGAGCCAATATCTTGTGATGTGAAGGTTCAATCTTCACAAATGTTTTTTCTCTGTTCCTCTGGCGTGGTTTAAAAATTCACTTTGTCTTTAAATTCACCTGTTGAAGTGGTCAAATTTCTTGCTACTTGGGCCAATTTAGACTTTGTGCTTGGGTGCTGCTGAACGTCACTTATTCTTCTGCAGCGGTCAAATTAAACTGCAATGTGGGATGTCTAGATATAACGGTATCTACAAGCCTAGATGGCGTGACCACAGACTTTACAATACACATGCATACGTAAACTATAAATATAAACTCTAAACTCGAATTATATAGTCCAATTTAGTACAAGGATCATTTTTTCTTTCATTTTTTCATGAATTCTTTTCTTGATTTTCCAGGTCTGAGAACAGTGTTTAAGGGTCCATTTTTTCCCTGTAGTAGTCGTCTATATGATGCTCTTGATTTTCCACTGCAGGGAATAATGATTAGGGGCTCCTGATTTTAGGGATTTGGACTTAGGGGACCTTTTCAAACACGGCATTACTCACATAAACCCAGTTCAGTTGCAACGGGGGGCTGGGAGTGTCACGCATAAGGTAGGGCATCTACATCTTCAAAAGACAAGTGAGATGGAGAAAAAACAACAAACAAACAAACACTGTCATGCTCTTTTTGTGCTGACATCTCAAGCGTGATGTCTTCATTTCATATTATTCTCACCTGATGTAAGTGGGACAAGTGAGTGAGAGAGAGAGAGAGAGAGAGAGAGAAAGAGAGAGAGAGAGAGAGAGGGAGACAGAGACAGAGAGAGAAAGAAGAGAGCAAGAGATTAAAGTGAACAGATGTAACAAGATTTTTCGTGGTTAATAAGACATACAACGAAAGCAACTAGGACAACGTCAGTCACTTCTCCTTTCCGCCTGAAGCCACCTCCAACACGGCCTGATTGAAACACTACTTGATCTCCCAGAGGCATCGACTCTAATATGACAATTATACACTTGAACCACAATGCTAGCTGAGAGCCCTCCACAGTAATGAAACTCAGAATGAGTTAATTAGATCCTTCTGTGGCCAAGAGCCTAGCTGTGGAGTGTTCCACCTTTTCATGCCAATCCAGAATGTGATTACCACAAGGGCCATTCGAGTGATATTAACAAAAGGTTATTACAAAGGGATGTCCTGAAGACCACTCGGCCACTCGTGTGACTCGCGACCCGCTCCGGAGCCCGCCGTTAGCAGGGCATTACGGACCCCATTTACAGTAAAAAGCTGCAGGGGGGATTCGGTCAATGTATTCGGTGCAGTAACTGGCAACTGATTGCTGTGTGTCTTCAGGGTTTGGAGCATATGGAGATGTGGAGGAAAGGGCATGTCTCCCTTAACGCAGCTTCGCTTGTCCTCTAGCAAACGGCTGGAAGGGTCGGCCAACATCTGCTAAACCGCCCTTGCCCCAAGCCAAACACTCTAGAGTGGCCAAGCAGACTGCATCATGTTTCAGAGCGGAACACCCCACATGCTCAACTCTGCAATTATATTCATATTTCCATTTATTTATGTGTTTGTTTGTTTACTTACTGATTCACCTTGTTCTATTATTTTGTTGTGTTTAGCATATTATTTTATTTATACAGTTCAATTTGGTCTGTTCCTTCTAATGTGTTCTAGAATAAAGGTGGGTATTCAGAACCTGCATGGTTCTTCAGGAGATCTTTAGAGAATATCAAATGCAGTGTATATGTTGCAAAAAGGCTTAGATCATGGAACACTTTTTGGTGATATATAGAACCTGTTTGCTACCTATACGCACCATTTGATTCATTAAAGATTTCCTGAAGAACCATGAAGGTACTGAACGACCCCCCCCCCCTTCCTTTATTCTAGTGAATTTTAGTGAATCAAATTGTGTGTATATATTGCAAAAAGGTTCTATGGCATCAATCATGGAACACTTTTTGGTGGTATATAGAACCTTTCTTAAGCCTTAAATGAGGTTTGAGTTGTAATGGTTTTATATTACCGTTGCCTTTGTTCAAGAACCCTTGAAGAACCTCCTTCACTTTGCGTTTTCTCTGTGATAATTAACCTATTGCATATAATCCTTGAAAAAGGAACTGGTCATATATGGTACCAAAGGTCCTGTTATTGCTATAAATCAACCTTTTAGGTACTATGTAGGATCCTTGGTACTGAGAGAAGTGCTCTTCTGACTTACTGTATCGGTCCTGTGCATAGCTGTTTATTGTACTCTATGTGTCTGTCTGTCTATGTGTGTGTGTGTTTATGGCTGTCTGTCTGTGGCGTAGGCCCGGATACAGAACATAATGCATAAATGCAACAGAAAGAAGAAGAAAATAAGTACAGAGTGAGTCGAATCATAGAGAAAAGTCATTTCTGTTCGGCTTTGTCTTCAATCTAAGGAACTCTTAATGTTCCATTTAATCCCATTCCACATCCATAACAGCATTTAGCTCAGTTAATTATTTTGAAATCTTAAAACAAATGCAGAAGCTGCAGGCTTTAATGTGATTTTTACGTGCAATGCAGAGCTCCCGGGGTAGAGGCGGCACTGCTTCTCTTCCATTTGAGCCCAGAGTAATCAAATGATTTGTAATGCTGTCTCTCTCTCCCTCTTTCTCTGTTTGCTTTCTGAGGAGAGGGGAAATGCGGTATCTTAAGAGATAAGGCATCGGCTTCTGTTCCGTTTTTGATTTGATCAGATCTGGCGAGAGTAATGCTTCAAGGTCCTCTCACGGCAGCGCTCCGTGCTCATATGAAGTGAATGATAAAGTCGACCTCAGACGTACATAAAGAGGGAATGATCTGCTTGTAGTCAAAGCGATGGATGCTCGGTGTCTGTGGATTTTTTCTCCTCTTTCTTCTTTCACTCCCAGGCATTTCCCTGTATGACTTGGAGAGGTCCTTCTTCTGATTTGACTTTGGATGAAGGTAACCAAATGACAAGTGACATGACAAATAAAAACAAGGCAAGGGCAGTACAGCTGCCGAGCAAGAAAACAAAGGTGTTCAGATTTGACTGACAGTGTCAAAACAGACAAATGTCTCCGTTACCATTCCATGCATTCTTAAAGAATTTCAGACCGAGTTTTGGCCTCTGGATTACTATAAATAAAGATGGGATTATATCTTCATAGGAAAGATGGAAGTGCTAAATCACCTTAAGTCCATAACAGTGAGGTCATGCTTTCCAGTGCCTTCATGGTTGACCAAAATAGGATCCAGATAGGATTAAACATCACAAACCTAATGGTGCAATTCATCACTGTCAGAACAAAACCTCATATCTCTGAAACAGAATCAGAAAATACATTCTTATATTTAAATGGAGTTATGAAATAACTAGGCTATGACTTTTAGGATCTTATGTCAGTGTTCTCCACCCAAACTCCTTCAGATCATAGTTCAGATATAGTGCAGTTTTCACACCCCATCACCTCTTTATGGCCTCTCTGTTCCTCAGACTTATCTCTGATCTCATAAAAAGGGGTTTTGGCCTTCTAGCTTAAAGCAGAAGCCGTCCAGAACTTCAGGCCAAGTTCTCAGAGTCATACAGACTCTTCTCACACTACAGTCATCTTAACAGGCATGAAAGGGGATTTAGTACAATTTACAGTTAGTGATTTAGAAGACACTTATATCCAGAGCGACTCATAAAATAACGCAAATATTGCAGTTCCATATTTCCTATGAGACAAACAACATATCATAGCTTGATGTTGTGAAACTGTAGGTTTGTAACAAAACGTTGAAATAGTGTCACATAAAAAGAGGTTTCGGCCTTCTGGCTTAAAGCAGAAGCCGTCCAGAACTTCATGTCAGGTTCTCAGAGTCATACAGACTCTTCTCACACTACAACCATCTTAAAAGGCATGAAGAGGTCTACCACATTTACATTTAGTTATCTGGAAGACATTTTTATCCTAAGCAACTTAGAAACTAGTGTAAATACTGCAAGCACATATTTCTTATTAGACAAAAGCTATACCATAGCTTAAAGCAGAAGCAGTCCACAACTCCAAGCCCAGTTCTCAGAGTTCTCCATCCTCCTGCAGTCATACAGACTCTTCTCATGTTACAAAAAGAGATTTAGGCCATTTACATTTAGTCGTTTAGAACAGTGGCCCCGAACCTTTGTTTGTGCCATGGACCAGTTTCATGTAAAACAATATTTTCACAGCTACAACTAAAAACAAAGTGCGTTTGGTTTTTACTCATTTTTGCTAGCTTGTGAGCTAAAGTTTTGATGTGCCATATCATGTGACCAAGACGAGCATTTTTTTTTTCAAAATAAAAATCTTTCAGAGTCTGATAATCAATAAAATATTTTTATTCTTTCTTTCTGTGTGGCCTGGTACCAAATGCGGGCCCGGTAGTTGGGGACCTCTGATTTAGAAGACATTTTTATCCAGAGTGACATATAAATTTGTGCAAATACATTATATATCTCCCATGAGACAGAATATGTACCATGTAGTTTTCTGTAATATGTAGCCTTAGGTAGTTAAATAAATAAAGGCCTTTTTTTTCTTTTGCTTTTTTTTATTTACCATGATTCGAATGTTGCAGTCATTCACTCGTGAAGCGAAGAGGTAAGACCAACACAACTATTCCCTTACTGTGGCAAGACAGTGATAAAAGACTGGCGCCCCGCATATTCTGTCATCATGCTCTTGTCCTCAAAGCGTTTATCCTTTAAAAGAGTGAGCAATCAGCTCAGCTGGCGCGACCAGGTTTGATCCTCAAGACTCGGCTTGATGGGGCCATCTTGCCATTGTAAACTCTTCTCCCTCAGGTCATAGCATGAGTCATCTAAGTGGAGATTACAGCGTAGCTCTCTCCCCACCGGTCACATGGCTGACCACTGAAAGGGCTACGCACTTGAGAGCTTGACAGCCAATTGGACCCAGGTACTATGCAGCAATGCCCAGAGGCTGTAGTGGTTAACAAACAGCCACCCCATATGCCACTTCAAACACTGCTGACACTGCTGTTCACTAATGGCCGGCAGTTAGAAGAACCGCCAAAGAAAAGACAGCACGAAACGGCCCCTAAACGAGCAGATGTAGACATGCGTTTGCCTACCTGATAATCAATTAAATTGATCCGCACATCAAAGACGAAGGCTTTGGTGGACATGCTTTGAGCTTCTGGATGTTTAAAATAATTAGTGTCGTTCATAATAGAAATGTTACTACAGCAAAACTAGTTTGGTACTTAATAGGTTCCAGTTAGAAACTACATTACAGGTTATTATATCTTTTCATGATAAGGGGCTAAATGAAGACAAGAAAACAGGTGTTGTTTTAAGTAGAGCGCAGTTCAGAGATGAAAGATCTAATCAGTAGAGATTTCGATCTCGTTAGCATTCCTCCTGCCTCCGTCTCTGACAAAGCAGAAAAAATAACCAGAGGCACCCTTAGTCAATGAGAATTCGTTTTTTTAAGCACCATTGTTTGTTTGCGAGCTGACTAAATGACTAAATAGGCTGCGCGCATAAGAAGGTCCAATAAATCACTTCATTCCGCGATCTTTATCAATCCGTTGTTTTGAGACGTTGTGAAAAACAGCCATTTGCTCGATATGTGTCATTAGTGTTCACCGGCTAATGGAGAGACATTTATTGCGAAATTTTGAAACAAGGCATGGCATGAGACCACGATCGAATGATAATTTACCGTGCATTGTTCACCTTTTCTTGGGAAGGGATCTTTGCTGCTGCTGGTTTTTAAAACTTTTTACTTCCTCATACTATTTTTTATCTTGCATTCCATCTTTTCACAAGATTCATCCTGCACTGTCATTTACCGGCACAGGAGCAGTGAGTGTGCCCCTTTGTGTAGTCGATCAGCCCAGACATGTTTGTTCAAAAAAATTTGCTGTCTCAGTTTAAAACGGGAGATGTGACGCACACTCAAAATCTGAATCCAGCTCTTCATTAA
Source organism: Hydrocynus forskahlii (assembly GCA_037974365.1). Lineage (NCBI taxonomy): Eukaryota > Metazoa > Chordata > Actinopteri > Characiformes > Alestidae > Hydrocynus > Hydrocynus forskahlii. Next base: position 5,349,540 of record JBBPCX010000006.1, read on the forward strand.
AGTGGAGCAGATCTGGATATGTTTGAGGACACAATATGACCATGAGCTGTGAAAATGAACAAAAGTTCACCACTATGGACAGCCGTTGCGGTCACTGTTGCAAAAGTTGATTGTAGAGCAGCAATCTTTTTGTAAAAACGATAAAAGGCCACCCACAGCATCTGGCTAAAAAAATGAAGATTTGTTCATTTTTATAGCTCACCGTAAGTCACACTGAGTCCCAAACCACATACATGTGGTTACACTGACACTGCTGTATGTAAAGATTTAGTGTGCTGTACCATTACATTACATTACATTCTGCAATTTGAGGAAACACTCAAGCTTCAGGACAGTGTGAGATCCAGAGGAGAATTCTAAGCGCTAAAATCTTAATCTGTACCAACAGATCAGTGGTGCAAAACGGTTTATGAGAGTGAATTTGTGTGAATGCAGTAAAAATGAATGCAACAAAATAGCAGCTGATGAAAGGATAATGAGATTAACATACAGTAACATTCAGTCAGTTAAACAGATTAAACAGTTTAGTTATATATTGCACAAATCCGATCCAGAAACTATGTAATGACTTTTTAAGTAGTGACTTAAATAAACTTAAAAAGTTCCCCTTTAGAACAGAATAGCCAATGTTAGCTTTGCAGCCCCGGTTCTAAACTAAAGAACCAAAATTGGGGCTCTACAAATGTTTTGACATCTGGGGTGGAAGTGGAAGAGTGTGTAAATTTCATTTTATGGTGTTTTAGTAAACAATGCCAGTAGCGGTAGCTTTGAGGTTCTCTTTGTATGAGGTTCAGTGCTGATGACATAGAGAGCCTTAAAGTTAAAAGGCCTGGTCAAGGTAACGGGGTCAAAAGGTCAAGACAGGGCCGCATTCACTTCTGCAAGCAATTCTACAGCTAATCCACAATCCCCCCCACAGAGAGCGGGCTGTAAAATCTATGCTTCTATGCTACGAAACCTTTGCTTCTACGCTACAAAAGGCCTGTGCATCACTTTCTGGGAAACGCCTTGTGTTTTGGGGTCTGTCAAGTAACCGATAGCATGAATTTCACCGTTATGTAAGACCTCCTATCTTGACAAGTGTAAAAGATTGCGCGCTGGGTTTTGAGTTTACTGCCTGATCGTGTCTCTCAGAAACTCCTCGTCTCTCACACACTTCTGCACACACGCTCCAGCTGTGCGCTCTGAACGCTCTCCAGCCAGCACACACATTTAAATCAACTCTGGAAGGGTAAACACAGCTTCCTATCCTTCACCTCCCCCGTCCACAGTGTTTGCAGTCGCATTCCTGTTAAACCAGAAGCCTCGCAGCCAAGCTGCTTTACAGCACATCACGCCGCACTGACTACGATTTGGCCTTAGGATGCGACGGCTGCCACAAGTGTCCGAGGCATTCCAAAAATCTACTCCCAACGATTGTTTTGCTTCTGGAAGAGCGTGCTCACTGTTGACTGCAGGATACGGAGTAGAACGGGGGCGTGACCACACATCTGTTCAGCATAAGAGCATGTTGACAGCTGCATTTCGTTCTTCCCTTCTTTCCCTCTCCCTCACACTCACTCATCCCAGCTAGAACAGAAACACGCCCTCGCCCGCTGGGGTGGGTCCTCTGTTTGTACCGGGTGGATCCAAGAATGTGGAACTCTGAAATCCCAGGCACAAATCACTTTACAGCTGGCATGTTTTGGGTATTTCCACAAAGAATTTGGACTACAGCAGCCGTATCAATCAAAGCGCTGCCATGTGTGTAACACTAGGTACTATGCTCTGGGGTCATAAATAGAAACCGAGCATGCTGATGTTTCTGCACTCACTTCAGCCCCTTTAACTTCTAGAGCAGTTATTGCTCTCTTTTGTTACGTTATATTAATGCATTAATTATATTAACATGTTTAGTAACATAGAGCTGCAGCTAAGTACCTATACTTTCACTTTACATTTTGCACTCTCTTACTTTAACAAATGACAAACCTTTGCAAGTGAGATTGTACACACAATAATTTCTCATCAAATTCAGATCATAATAAATGAGGCCTTACTCACAAACATAATTGTGATATCGATCAAAGAATTAAAATCTGTAGAGGTTTCCTGCTTCTGAACGTGCTTTGGTTTGTGTGAAACTACTGAACTTTTTTCTTTTTTTTGGGTGGGGGTTGTTTCCTCCATTGGTCTTGTGTGTAAGGCGGCTGAATGTTAATCAGTGTCTGATGCGTTTCTACTACAAACAAAAACCACAGGATGTAATTTCATTATCTGATGCTAATAATACTTTTTCTTTGTGAGTCAACTCCATTCATTCTTTACAAGTGCAATGTAACACAGAGGAAAAGACGTGTTTATATTTCCACGCTTTAAAGCCAATTACAATTTTCAGAGTGAAATGTGTTATTTTTACCGACATCATTCGTTTCATTCGTCTGAGTTCTAGAGTAAAGAAAAATTGAAAGAAAGAAAGAAAGGAAGGATGGGAAAAAAAGAAGGAAAAAAGGAAAATAAGGCTTCATCACTTAAAGTTGTTACTCAAAACTTACAGCCAAACAGATTTGCCAGAACAAGAATCAAAATCCACCCAGGCTTATAATTGGGAAAGTGGCCATCTGGGCTTTTGGAGATGTCCATTTGTTTTTAAAAGGATATCGATCGCTGCTGGGCATTAAGGAGATCTGTGAGAGATCTAAATGCTTCTACCACCACAACATGCATTTCCTGTTGTTTAGATACATGCCTTTAATTATTGGCTGAAAGTCAGAGCTGAGTAAGATGACACACTCAAAACCTCTTACATCTTACAAACGGCCCAGCTTTCCTTCTTTCTACCTACTGATCGTCCTACTATTATCACTACGATCGCCATTACTAACACTAACGCTACAATTACTATTACTATTACTACTACTGTTACTACTACTACCACTACGACTACATTACTATGACCACAACTGCAACTACACTACTACTACTACCACTACTACACTACTACTACTATTACCACTACTACTACTACTACCAACACTACTACTAATTACTGCTACTACTACTTTTACTACTACCACCACTACTACTACTACCACTACTACTGCTACTGCTTCTACTACTACCACTACTACTACTAACTACTACTACTGCTACTACTACTGCTACTACTACTGCTACTACTACAACTACTACTATTACTACTACTACTGCTACTACTACTATTACTACTACTACTGCTACTACTATTATTACTACTATTACTGCTACTACTACTGCCACTACTACTACTACTAATAATAGTAATAAAATGGTACTACTTTAAATACCGCAAATACTGCTACTGCTATCATTACTAATACCACTCTTAGGATCACTACTGCTAAAATCACAATCATTATTACCACTACCACTGCTGCTAATACCACCATCTCTACTACTATTATTACAATGACTACTTCCAATACTTCTATGAAAACTACTACCAATGCCATCATGACTACTACTGCTACTAATCATTATAATAATACCACCATCACTACTACCACTACTGCTACTACTACTACTACCATCATTTCTAATACTACAATCACTTCTAATGCCATTATCACTACCACTGCTACTTCCACTACTGCTCCTTCTATGACTAATACGACCATCACTACTACTGCTGATTCTACTACTGCTACTTCTAATACCACCATCACTGTAATACTAATGATAGTGATCATTTTAACATTAAATCCAACCATTGTCTTAGAACATTTCGAGAGAAAAAAAATCTGTGAACACAGAGGCTTATGTGTAAGAAAAAATGAATACAATCATTATATTCCTTTATTATTTCAAAGTACATTAGCAGAAATTGTGCAATTACAGGCCTGGGCAGAATGTAGAGTGGGATAGTTATGAAGTAGTGAAATTAAAGCATGTCTTTTTCACATGATTGCAAATTTCCCAGTCTTTGACTATTTTAAACAGTGATTTCTTTGTAAAAGTGGCTCATATACTGAAAACTGATTTACAGACAATCAACACATACTCATTCTGAAATGATTGTTTAAATTAGCTATATTGATGGATTTCAGAAAAAAAAACTCCATCATTCCGTGGCATTAAGTAGAGTGTTGAGGTTGCATATAATATTATTTAATATAATGTATAATATAATGCATGTAATATAACTTTTTTTTTTTCCAAAATAAGCCATAACAGCTGTTTGACAGAGGGGTCTCAGAAGTGAGGAATGCCAGAGGTGTGTGAGAGGGGCAAAACAACACCATTAAGCTTGCTCTGACACGCTGTATGTGCCTTGTTTTACAGAAACACCATCTAGCGTTTTATGAGAGCTCCTGTTTATGAGCTGCAGCTATGATATAGGCTAGAGCAATGAGGTAAACAGGGTTAAACTGGCCTTGGTTTATGTGAAGCAGAGCTGAGCCCCGGTACTATAATTTGACAGGAAAGTAAATAATTTCTACTAAAATCTCTGTGAGATTTCTTGCAATTCCAACTACACTTTTTTATGCATCAAACTTCGGAAATAAATCCTACAGACTGTAATCTGTGCGTGCAGACTTCTATGCAGTCATGTTTTTTTTAGAATACACTAGGACTACGTGAAGACAACACATGAGAGATGACCACAAATTTGTTAACATTTTAAAGTTTTTGGTTCTTTTTAAGGATTTCTTGTGTGTGTGTGTGTGTGTGTGTGTGTGTGTGTGTCTTTCTGTGTGCATTGCTGTCTCCTCCTAGCCCAAAAGCAACAACACAAATGTCGTCAGATATTTGAACTCATGTTAAATGCAAAGGACATTCTTGATGTAAAATGATTATTTTCCAGCCGTTCCAAAAACTGAAACTGAAAGTGAATAAGGAGACAGAGCAGCGGGATAAACAACTGGTGTAGCACATATAGCACAATATTATTATTTGTCATATCTTTTAACATAATCTATGAACAATAATAATGAGTGTCTACCTAACACAAAAGTGAAAAATAGAATACAAACATTTTGATTTAGTAATTTTTGAAGTTGGAATGTAATTGATTATTTGTTGAAAACGTTTATTTTTTGTTCAAGATGTGGGCAAAACCTTCATAAATTCAATAACAGCCTCTCTCCATGAACATAGAGCAATAGATCCATGAACATAGAGAAATATAGTTTCTTGTTTATTGGCACGCCTTTATTAGGCACGCCTGTACTGCTCATTAACACAAATATCTAATCAGTACAAATATCTGTCAGCAACTCTGGTCAGACCTGCTGAAGCTCAAACCGAACATCAGAATGGAGAAGAAAGGTGATTTCAGTGACTTTGAACATGGCATGGTTGTTGGTACTAGATGGGCTGGTCTGAGTACTTCAGAAACTGCAGATCTACTGGGATTTTCACTCACAACTATCTCCAGGGTTTACAGAAAATGGTCTAAAAGACAGATAACCCGGCATGTGGTAAAGATCCAGTGAGCAGCAATTCTCTGGGCCAAAATGTCTTGTTGATGACAGAGTTCAGACAAGAATGGCCAGACTGGTTTAAACTGATAGGAAGGCAACAGGAAGTCATATAACTACTTGTTACAACCAAGGACCAAGAGCATCTCTGAATGCACAACACATCGAGCTTTGAAGCAGAAGTTCTACAGCAGCAGAGGACCACACCGGGTGCCACTCCTGTCAGCTACGAACAGGAAACCGAGGCTACAGCTCACACAGGCTCAAAACTGAACAGTAGAGAACTGGAAAAACATTGCCTTGTCTGATGAGTCTTGATTTCTGCTGCCACATTTGGATGGTGGGGTCAGAATTTGTGTAAACAACAAATGCTTCCATCTAGGGCATTAACGACTTCAGATTTTTTCAGGTCAACTTATCCGTCAATAAAGTCAAAGTCGAGTCGACTAGTCGTTTGATGACGTCACACAGGTGTCCAACACTTTTATTAAACTTCTCTGTAACATTAACAGTCAACATGACAATTAAGCAAAACAAAACAAAGGCTGATAACTTTAATTTTCTGGTAAATTTAAGTGTAAAACAGAAAGTGGGAACAGTTTAAGCAGCGGCGCCACTCAGCGTCCTCTGGACTGGGCGACTCTGTGCAGTGCTAGTGTTAGCCATGTTAGCTAGCGTTAGCCATGTTAGCTAGCGTTAGCCATGTTAGCTAGTGGTGCAGTTTCAGATGCCGTGCAGAACGCCGGTACTGTTACTGTACTTTAACACCGACTTGCAGATTGTGCAGGTTTCCATGCTGTTTGTGTGTCTAGAGCGAAGGATATGTGATGTGTGTCTGTTTCCTCTGCTGCCGTGTCTCTCGTCTTATTGCGGTCTTGTGTTTAGATTCACCTCGTGACAACGGTACCGCCCTTTTTATGAAGGGACTATAATAATTGGTTAGGTTAAGGAACACGTGTCAGCATCAGCCAATCAGAGGCAGAGACTGCGTTGTGTACACAAGCGCACGCACAGAGGGAGGAAAAAAACATGACTAGTCGACTTGTGTCAACTTGTGTCAACTTGTGCCTCTGACGTTGACTATGCCCTACTTCCATCCAGATGTGGCAGCAGAAATCGAGAACCATCCAAGTCAAGTCAAGCAAAATTGGTTAATTGTCATTTCAGCAATATAAACAGTATAAAGTGAAACAAAATGCTCCTCCAGGACCATGGAGCAACACAATAACAAAACCAGAAACACCATCCTGTTGTATTAGCAGTTCGGGCTGGTGGGGGTGGTGTGATTATTTTCATGGCTCACTTTGGGCCTCAGAGCATCGTTTAAATGCGACAGCCTACCTGAGCATCGTTGTTAACCATGTGCATCCCTTTATGACCACCGTGCACCATCTTTTGATGGCCACTTCCCACAGGATGCACCATGTCATAAAGCTCAAATCATCTCATACTATGATGCTACTATGTTAATATGGATCAAATGCCATTGTTGAATCAATGCCATTAAGGCAGTTCTGAAGGTAAAAGTTGGCCCAACCTGGAATTAGCCAGGTGTTCCTAATAAAGTGGCCTGTGGCAACCTGATCTCATGACTTTTTTTTGTGCAGCCATTATATGCTGCGATCACGCTTTAGGCCTTAGACAATGCTTCTTTTTTTGTGCCAGGACAACGCTTCAGTATTCTATATATTTTAATGCGCAGTGCGTAACACCGCCAGTATCAGCGCTAACTGGTGACGGTTAGGGTTACAGTTAGGGTTAGGGTTGGGGTTAAGGTTTAGGGTTACAGTTAGGGTTGGTTTAGGGTTAGGTGAGGGTTAAGGTTAGGGTTAGGGTTAGGGACTTTCCTCATCTCACGGTTTCAACCACTTTGCAAACAAAAATGATAAGGAATCAACTCATTATTTCTCTCCTACTGCCCATCAGTCACCAGCTGATACTCTTTCTGATGTGATGTTATGCAGTGTGCATTAAGATACATAGGGTAGTACAGCGTTGTCCTAGCACGAAAAAAAAAGCCCTAAAGCATGATCGCAGCACGTAATTTGATTACATTGTATGTGGGGTATATATGTATGAACAGTATGTACTGTAAACATCGATTTATCATTTTCTCTTCATCCTCTGATTATAAAAACACATTGCACTTCTGCCTCTTTCAGACAGTCAGTTCTAGATTTTTCAGCGTATCTGACCTGAGCAGGACAGATTTCAGTATGAATAGCAAAAAGCCACACTTTTCCAGTTCCAGTCCGATTCAGGATGCATATGTATTTGGTTTTAATTCTGATTCATATATAATCTGTGGACATGTGCCTCGGTTTGACCAGTCTGTTCAGATTTTATGTGTTTTAATTGTCATTGGAGGCAGAATGTGCAACAAGAAAGTCGGTGCTCCATCATATATCATAACAAACGCATAAAGCTGAAGCTTTAATTGACATTTAGCAACATTTGAATCCAAAGCCTGTCAATGAATACTAATGGTAGAGTCTGTTAACCACTGCTGACCAGGGATTTCTACTAATACAGCACAGTTCAGCCCGGTTCAGTCATCATGGTTCTTATCTCATAAATGCGAAAGTTTTACACCTCCCTGGTCAGTATGCTAATGCCTTCCTCATTATTAGTGTGGCAAACAATTTGGAGAAATTAAAAATATGACCATACAAATCGGATCTGGAGACTTGATTTGGTGACAATACAAATCAGCTTGAAATCGGAGCACTGAAATGTAAAAATGTAGATTTAAGAAACAAATCCAATACAGCCTTGGCTTTAGAAGCTTATTTATTTATTTATGTATGTATGTATGTATGTATGTATGTATGTATGTATGTATGTATGTATGTATGTATGTATGTATGTATGTATTTATTTATTTATTTATTTATTAGTCAGGGCTCCAGTGGAAACCGCCAGCTCGTCCTGCCTCTACGGCCCGGTCAAACGGAACAGTGTGATTTTTTTTGTAGCATATCATAACCTGGTGTGTTGTATGAATGAAGGCCTGTCGTGTCTTTGACAGTGTCTTTTTGCCGAGCGCCAGCCATGGACGCATGCGGCCTTTTGAGTGCAGGCACAACGACGGCAGTAAGTTTTCACCTGTCAGTTTTCACAGCTCCCTGAAGGTTCCCTTTGAGCTGCCGCCTGTTAAATTG
>JBBPCX010000006.1:5360823-5365823 GCA_037974365.1 Hydrocynus forskahlii
TCTCTCTCTCTCTTTTTTTCTTTCTCTTTCTCTCTCTCTCTCTCTCTCTCTTTCTCTTTCTCCCCCCCCCCCTCTCTCTCTCTCTCTTTCTCCCTCTCTCTCTCTCTCTCTCTGGCTGGAGATTGATTTGAGCTTGTGGAAAGTCTCGTAGCAGTAAGTGCGGGTAACTCTCCATGACGGACTAAGATGGTATTTTTCCAGCAGCTGTATTTCAGGTTAAATCAGTTTGGGGATGGAATGGATGAATAATATACAAACAGAACATCGTTTGGAGGGATGAACTGGGCTACGGGCTTTTTACTATTTACTGGCTGTGTAGAGCATATACTGCACATCACAGCTGCCATGGAAATCAGAACTCTGGACTAATGTTTTGATTTTATTCAATATCCTTCATATTAAAGGCACTCCAGACACGTTTTGAGCTACAGATTTTGCTTTAGGCAAAGCATCGTCTTCTGCTAATTAGACCAAAACCACATAAAAACTAAAGCATTTTCCATGAAATGTTATTTTATCCTGCAACAAAATATAATAACCTCCATTGCGCTTCATATATCTGGAAGGTTTTCCATCCAAAAAGGATATATTACATAACAGAACATGGCACAGGAATGCATGTGTTTATGAAAACTCCTACCACCAAATAAAGATCAATTTGACTCAGCGCTGTAAACAGAACACATTTCATCGCAAACAGTAATATCTGAAGAGGAGGAAAAACCTCTGCTGTTGTCTCCTCCTCCTCACTGCAAGAGCAGTAAAAGTTACCGCTTGATTACTCCTCAGCTGTTTAATCAAGAGGCCTGTGATCTAAGAGCTGGCACGAAGGAAACAACCCAATTCTCCAATTTATTGGCCAATATAAACGTTCTCCAAAGTTAAGGATCTGGGCTAAGCTAACCAAACAGCCATCTGGATGTGATACAGTACAGACCAACAGGAGGAGAGAGAGGGAGAGAGAGAGAGATCAGGGTCAAGGACCACCAGCATGCTGAGAGAAAAAGAACTAGAGAAAAAGATCTTCTCTCCTTAAGATAGGGCTGCATGATATTGATAAAATACCATATTGCAGTTATTAAATGGTTGGATAGATAGATAGATAGATGAGTTACTGTAGCACAGACTTTATTCTTGCTATCACAGAAAGGTGCCAGAACACACAGTACACCAGTTTGCTGAGTAGCTGCAGACCGGTCAAAGTGCCCATGCTGCACATATTTTTCAGCAACTGATGAACTACAGTCAGTACCTGTAAGCCTACAAAGTGGCTTCTGATAAAGTGGTCACTGAGTGTAGTTTATGGGTGCCAGACCATTATATATACCTTATATATCCCCCCAGTTTAAAAAAATCACCCCCGTCCCCCAGTCATACTGGAGGCCCCACACCAGTGTGACTCCGACACTCCTGGTGTAGGTACAATGTAAGTGTTTCCAGTAAACTGGCCAATCAATATATTATGTATTAATACTTTCTTAATTGACTGATTCTTTGTCTCTCATCACAATCTGACCTTCACCTTCATACCTCTATTCTGTACCTTCTTTCTACAGAGAGTTCACACATTACATACAGGTTTAAAACACTCTTCTGACTGTTAGCAGGGTCTCTCTGAGTTTAAAGAGTGAGCGTGAAACAGAGGAGAGAATGTATGTATTTGTTTGCATCTGGGGACATGAGAGAGAGAGAGAGAGAGAGAGAGAGAGAGGGAGAGCAAGAGAATGAGGAGAGGGAGAGAGAGAGAGAGTGACAGAGGGAGAGGGAGAGAGTAAGGAGAGAGAGAGAGAGAGAGCGAGGAGAGAGAAAGTGACAGAGGGAGAGAGAGAGAGTGTGGAGAGAGAGAGAGAGAGAGAGAGGAGAGAGAGAGTGACAGAGGGAGAGCGAGAGAGTGAAGAGAGAGAGAGAGACAGAGAGTGACAGAGGGAGAGCGAGAGAGTGAGGAGAGGGAGGGAGAGTGAGGAGAGAGAGAGTGACAGAGGGAGAGCGAGAGAGTGAGGAGAGAGAGAGTGACAGAGGGAGAGCGAGAGAGTGAGGAGAGAGAAAGAGAGGGAGAGAGAGAGGAGAGAGGCAGAGAGAGTGACAAAAAGAGAGAAAGAGAGAGAGAGAGAGAGAGAGAGAGAGAGAGAGGGAGAGGAGAAAGAGTGACAGAGGGAAAGTGAGAGAGTGAGAAGAGAGAAGAGAGAGAGAGAGAAAGAGAGAGAGAATGACAGAGAGAGACAGAGAGAGACAGAGAGAGAGAGAGAGAGTGACAGAGAGACAGAGAGAGAGAAAGGAGAGAGAGACAGAGACACGGAGAGAGAGAAAGGAGAGAGAGACAGAGACACAGAGAGAGACAGAGAGAGAAAGGAGAGAGAGACAGAGAGAGAGAGAGAAGGAGAGACAGGGACAGAGAGACAGAGAGAGAGGGAGAGAGAGGGAGAGAGACAGAGACAGGGAGAGAGGGAGAGAGGGAGAGCGAAGGAGAGAGAGAGAGAGGGAGAGAGAGGAATGCTCAGTGAGAAGTGGTTTTGGCTCGATTGATGCTAACGATCTGAACATGTGCTGCAGCAGAGACCCATCAGACGCTCTGACGAAAAGAAAGGAGCGTTCTTCAGGAGGCCTGCAGATGGAAAAAGCAGCCTCCACAGAAGCCTGGACAAACCAGAAGCGTATGTTACGCACCAGATTTAATGTTAAGAACTCATCTGGGCTAAATATGTACTCAGAAACATATATTCATTAGTAATTATATTCATTCTAAACTCAGTAAGGAACTACAGCCACGACTGCATTCTGTCCAATCCCGCCGCTGACCCCTAGGCCATCACCGTTTGATTAACTGGTCACAGTTTTAATTAGCAAGGCCCTTTAAGACCACCCAAATCAAATAAAAGCACATGGAATGGAACGCTAAAATGAGGCCATCAAAGCCACTTTGTGATACTATCTCCTCATTTCGTTTTGATAGTTTTATGTGAATTACACTTTCCTCCTTGACCATCATGCACAGTTTTTTTCACAGCGTCGGAGTTAACATCAGGTAAAGCCGGGCCTTTAGTGGCACTCCGGTTTATGTTGTGTGGCTGTAGCTCTACACCCTATAAAATACAATATCAAAGTAGGTTCTGACATTTTAATGAATGACTGCATGTGACACAGGAGAAGGAATATTGGAGAACTAATCTTTAATTATTTGCTTGTTTGATTTTTTAAATGAGCAGCTATTGATGTTGGTATTAAATGTTTCCAGATGGTCTATATGTGCGATACTTGATTATATGCAAAATCACTACTTCTGTGACTATTTGCAATAACGTCTCTGTATAGAGAACAACTCCAAACCACTATTTCGGCAAATTACTGTTTCAGCACTAATTTTATTATTTATCTATAGTATTTATATTCAGTTCTCTTCCTGACCACAGCATTTTGTTTATGGCACTCGTTGAGTTTATGTTGTGTGGCTGTAGCTGTACACCCTTTAAAATACAGTATGAAAGTGGGTTCTGACATTTGAATGAATGGGCTGTTAAAGAACCAGGTTAATAAATGAGATGCTATTGTGAAAAAAAAAAAATCACATAACCACGTAATGTACAGGTTCTCCACCAATTCTTCCACTCTTTCAAGTCATAAATTACTTGGAAGCATTTATTTTGGAGAGGGCATGTGTTCTGGGTGTGAATACAGTTTTAACAGGTGTAGCCTCATTAATTTCCTTACATTTGAACTGCTTTGTGGTGGATATTAGGCCTTTTTTCAGTAGCTGATTACAAAAGGAAGTCAGACATAACATTAGGCCTAACGTGACAGCCAGGAGGGCAAATATCTTCTAATCGCAGCTGTATAACTGTAGTAACTGTCTTTACATCTTCAGTAGAATAGAGAACGGATTATTCAAAGGACCTACATGAGTCAGATGAGGAGGATATTAAGTAAAATGCTAAAAGTAGCTAAAATCTGGCTTTCTAGATACCTTACCTCAGTTCAGCTTCTTTCTTTCGAGGGTAAAAGTACATTTTGTGCTGAATAGAGATAGACTTGCTGTTTTCCTTATGATTTAATTTGACAACTAAGGTAAAAGTTACACTAAAGCTGGCTTGGTGGTGTTTATGAGCCTACAGTTCAGTGTCTAGCTGTGAAAATTGGTGGACACCACAGGGATTCCCAATTCTAGTATGATGTTTTTAAATGAGGATTGTTGAGTACTGTAGTGAGAGAACACTAATGAATGAAATTTTGAAAAGCAGTATAAATTCAAGAATTCTGTCATTCGATGAGGCTGAAGAATAAGACTGCACTACAGAATCCCGCATTACAAAATAAATACTCTATTAAACTACAGGCTTAGGCAGGATTTGTCTTTTAGGTCTACGTGTTTTCTGTTCATTTAGGTTCATTTAAGTGTAATGCACTGAGTTTGTTGTGTGTGGTGATCGACTGTATGCGACACAGGAGAAGGAATATTGGAGAACTAATCTTTAAGTATTTGCTTGTTTGATTTTTGAAATGAGCAGCTATTGATGGTGGTTTTAAATGTTTCCAGATGGTCTACATGTGCAATCATTTTATCATGTGCAATATCACTAATTATGTCACTATTATATGCAATAATGTCTCAGTATAGAGAACTCCAAACCACTATCTGTGTTACTAGTAAACTGTTTCAGTAGTAATTTTATCTCTGGTATTTATATTCAGCTCTCTTAGTGACCACAGCATTTTGTTTATGTAGTCTGGTGTATTCGGAGGGTTTTATTTTGCCTTTATACTATATTTTATATTGTTCTTGTCTTTGTGTCTCTTTGTGTCTGTGCAGTCGTGGCATAAGCAATTTCCTCTGGGATCAATGAAGTTTTCTAATCCTGATTCTGATTCTGTGTCTGAGATGGACACCATGAGATTTATGCCCCAGTCTTTGACCATCTGTTTTTTTCTTTCTTTCTTTTTTATTATCATATTATTATGACTGTGGGAAATAAAAGGGCCACTGAAAGCATGGTGTAGCGTGTGTGAAG
>JBBPCX010000006.1:5370823-5397120 GCA_037974365.1 Hydrocynus forskahlii
CTCTCTCTTCTTCTTTTTACGTCTTTGTGCCTCTTTTTCTTCCACTCCTATCCCTCTCCTTCTCTCTTTATCTTTCTATCTCTCTGTTATTGTTTGTTTTTCTCACTCCATCTTAGTTTCTGTCTCTGCCTCTCTTTTCTGTCTCTTTTTCTAGATGGAGTATCATTCTCTCCATTGTCTCTTCTTGTCTAACATTTTGTATGTCTCACTCGCTTTCTTCATTTCTCATTCTCTTTCTGTCTCCCTCTTCCTCGCTTTGTCATTCTCTGACCTTATTTGTGTCTATTTCTTTGTCTTTGTCTATCTTTATTTGTCTCTCTCTCTCTCTCTCTCTCTCTCTCTCTCTCTCTCTCTCTCTCTCTCCCTCTCTCTCTCTCTCTTTCGCCCCCTCTCTGTATTTGTATATGTAAGGCTTCCTCCTCTGTCTGTCTGTCTGTCTGTCTGCTTGTCCCTCTGATCACTCAGAAAAATATGAATTTGATATTTCTGTCCTCCTGTTTCTCTCTTTTTTTCCACCAATAAATCTGACTGTCTGCATACACTGGTGCCACTTGTCTTTCATTCTTTCGTCTTCCATCTTTTTTCTTTCTTGGACTGAATGATTTTAATTTTGGAAATGGCTGCTCGCCGCATTTATCTCAGCCTGTAAAACAGAGCGGAGGTCATCCAAGGATACGCTGACGCCGGCCGAAACTGGAAACTTTCGGCTCTCGTCACCACCTCATACTTTTTTTTTCCTTTCACTGCAACGGAAAAGATTGTATTAACCATATTTATTACCCAATCAAGGCCCTCACACACACACACACTCACACACACACACACACACACACACACAGGCTCTACACTCATGTGCCGTCCAGGTCCACGCAGTAAACCCAGTCTGGCTGGGGGACTTTCATCGCACTTCCTTCATGCATGCGAGGAGTCGCAGCAGCAAATCAAGGAAAATATTAGTCAAAACCTGCCACTGAGCACAAATGAGATCAAGATGGATTACCGTATCTGCTTTCTATTTGCAGCCCACGCGACTTCCACTCCACTGGAAGCGAAGGCCGAGATATGAGGGGCAACTTTAAATGTGATTTCCTGTAGCAAAGCCTACAGCAGTGGGTAAAAAGCATTTGGGCAGATTGAGTCTCTTAACCCAGTGATAGTGGGATCCGACGCACATTACTGACAGTGAGAAATGGCCTGTTTGAAATACAATACAGCACTTGAGGCATGGTCGAGAGATGTGATGTAGTGAGAGAGAGAGAGAGAGAGAGAGAGAGAGAGAGAGACAGAGAGAGAGAGAAAGAGACAGAGAGAGAGACAGAGAGAGAGAGTGGGGGGACGTTTTTTTCTTCTTTTTTTACAGGAAGTTGAAACCGTTTCGTCAGTAAATATGCTATACCACACTGTGCAGTGTGGTGGGATAGATCTTGAGCTAGTAAACAGATTGATCTTTAGGCTCATAACAAAACAGCCAAAGAGCCTTCTGTGAAAAAACTGAAACTGGAGTTGGGCTCCGACAAGCTGACACACTCACATAGATCCAATGGATTTTCCTTTGGGGGGGGATTGAGTATAATTTGGTTGTCATTAGGAGCAAAAACACGGTGACTCATGCTGAGATGTGCTCAGAGTTAATCCAAGGGTTAATTCCTCAGACATCTCCTTAACAGTCTCTCTCTCTCACACACACACATGCACATACTCAGTCTTTACTTTCAGTTCCGCCATGAGGAACGTCTCCTCATCGCTCTTGGATCCAAATGTGGGGAGTTTGGTTAAACACAGGCCATGCTTGAGAGCGAGGCCTTCTCAGAGCATGACGTTTTTCCTCTTTAAAAGCTGTTGAGGACAGTACTTTCGCAGAACTGAAGCTTTCAAGTGAAAATCTGACTTTGACAGCAAGGTCAGGTTCTAAATTATAACAGAACATGATAAGAAAGACCTTATAAAACCAATACCTGCACCTGAACATTATAAGGTCAACGGAATACACAAAAGCCTCTGTGTGCTTCCATAATGAACGTCTGAACAGATTCCATTCATTCCCACTGAGTTTGCTTATCTTTTGTCCTTGAAAATGGAGCGAAAGTGTATGCATGTCATTTTCATTTATAAATGTAGGAACACTCGAATGGAAATCGCCTCGTTGCCGGGCTTTGTGCCGCGCTCCGGCCCTCATCGCGCTGCCATTTAGCACATCACAACGGATAATAGGCAGGAGCGACTGGTGGCACGGGGCCAGCATCAACACAGACTCTGTAGAAAGCCAAAACACGTGTAATTAATTGCCTGGGCTTTGAAACGAATATGAAAGTAAAGCCTCGTCATCTGATGTGGTGAAACCTTCAAAAGTAGCAGTGTTCCGGTAGACACACACCAGTGCACGTGTGGGCGCATACACACTCACACACCGCTTTGTTTTTTGTTCCTTTTAAGGACACCAGGTCAAACATGTGTGTCATATATATGTATTTAACAATATGTTACATTCAGGAAAAAAATAGCAACATTGCATTAAAATATGTTCTCTGTAAAGAATGTGTACTTGTTTTCATGTCAAAAATCTACATAACATGTATTTTGACCAAGCATGCCTAAACTTTTGCACACAACTGTGTGAAAGTACCCGCACGCTTCAGTAGTAAATTGGTATTTTGGAGTGATACCAGAGAAAACCTATTCTTGGTTTCTGAAGTTTTTTAGAGAGCCTTTTTTTTTAATGTGACATGCAAGTGTGTAATCATATTGAAAAAGTTTGAACATCAACAATCCAGTCACATTTTGATGATTTCCAGGTGAAAATAGGCATGCAATACACATTAGAAGTGAAAGTGAAAGTGACCGTTTAATATTAAAGAAGACACTTTAATATGGAGTTTTCCTGCTAATTGTATTGCTAATTATTAGTGGAGTTCAACATACTGAAAAAAGATCAAACATAAAATGCCATGAATTTTCACAGGCCACTTTTAATGTCTTTTGTTTGTCAGATTCAGCACATAAACAGCAATGTGTTCTCTGTAGAGGGCATGTTTCACTTTGAACATCAGCATTACATAAAGTTAAGTTTCAGTATCAAAGGGACTTTCCGAGATTCACACATCCAACTCAAGAATCATTTAGAAAGCTTTCTTTCCTACAAGGACAGGATGCTTCTGTCCCGAAAAAGTACAAAAACAAATAGGCACACAGGCACACATGTGCCCTGAGGTGGTTTAGGAGGTCTGTTGTAAAGGCTCTGATGTTAGCGACAGGCCAGAAGGCTCAGCACAGCACTTCCTCCACCTCGGCGGTGGATGGTAACTCCCTCAGGGAGCCTCCAGATGTGCCCCAGCCAGCTGGTTGAGCTAACCCCTCTCCAGCAACGACAGCAGGGCTGGGGACCTCCACAGGATTTTTTAGCAGCAAGCCACTGCCTGGTACGGAGCCAACAACCTTCCCATGAGGGGCATGAAGCCTGGGTGTGACCAAGAGCGAGACAGCTGGCCCAAAAAAACATGGGAAAATAGCGCCTGTCCGCGCCTACGCCAAACAGAAAAAACGAAGCCGCGAGCCGTGGGAGACGTGTCGAGATTTGATGGCGCTGCTATTTCTTGAGGTGGATGTGTATGTTGATGTTTACCATATGTGCTGATAAAGATGTAGGAGTCATTCTATATAACATGGATCAGCATTTGTGGGTCTTGGAAATACCCACAGTGGGGAAGTCCTTACTGACTATTTATAGAGAAGATGGGT
This sequence comes from Hydrocynus forskahlii, assembly GCA_037974365.1. Lineage (NCBI taxonomy): Eukaryota > Metazoa > Chordata > Actinopteri > Characiformes > Alestidae > Hydrocynus > Hydrocynus forskahlii. The sequence goes on from JBBPCX010000006.1 coordinate 5,374,559, forward strand.
TACAGAAGTTGGACAGAATTCAATAGAATTAACCTTTAAATATATTCAGGATCCTAGCCAAACATTACCCAATTTTCTTGACCTTTGACTTTTTGTTTTATTTACTTGGCCTCTAGCTGTCCCTTTATTTATAAAGGTGGCAAAATAGCAAAACCATTTAAAGGTTTGGGCTCTAAATATATCTTTAAAGTGTTTACTACAATCAACCTGGAAGGTTCCTAAGATCCGCTGGTGGCCCAGATCAGAATCAGTCTTCTCTTGCCTAATGTTGTGTTTACATGCTGGCTCTGAAAACAGTGGCTCATAGCAGGACTGGTGACAGTGCAGAGCCAAGGGCAGCATGGTAAAAGCTGTGTGTGGCGATCATGTTAGCAATTATTTTCAATCCTAAATGTGCTTATAATGTGTCATAACATTTCTACCCATGTATTTCCAATGTTTCTCGTAGCTTGAATGCTCTGAACCTCAGTTGCGGGTATTCCTCGCCTTTGTGTCTGAAAGAATCCAGAGTTTTCCATGTTTGTAGCAAAAGTTGAACTCATTATGGAAGAAAACTGACCTCATGATGGAACTTATTTAACCATTAATTACTATGTCATGCGTTCCTCCAAATAAAATGATAGTCTTCTTTAGTAATTACTCTGAAAATTCATGACTCATTACTGATATGGTCGTTGTTATTCCTTCATTGTTTTTAAGTAAAGTGGAAAAATACAAATAATGTCCAAATATTGCATTCCATGCAAGGCTGCAAAGTAGAGAAATAACTTAGTAATAGACAAATAGATTAATGTGCAGATAATTAACCCAACTAACATATAAGTAGTAGTTAGTCCTTACCTATGAGTAAATGAGTAAATGAGCTAATAAGTAATGACAAACGAAATCAGCATTATCAGTGTAGTAAATTAGTAATTGCTGTTAAAAAACTTAAAGTGTTAATTAGTAATAATTAATGTATCAATAATGTGTAATAACTTACCTATTAACAACATAATTACTGATTCATTTGAAACAGAATGTAAAATGTCATCAAATGTAAAGCTTATGTTTTCATAATGGTAAGTGTTGCATAGGCTTTCATTCATTTTTTTTCATTCATTTTTAAGGACATCAGCGTTATTCAATCAATCACTCAGTTAAAGGTTAAGTGATTTCAAATCAAATCGCGGGTGAAGCTGGTTTGTCCGTGGCGATGTGTGGCAGCGTAACTACCCCTGAGTCACCATGAGAGATGATACGCTTTACAGAACCATCTGGAATGCTGACATATGACCATATGACCTCATGTGTTTTGATTCAGAAGTCACTTCTCCCGAGCCTTTCATTTGTCATTTACACAGCGATATGCTACTTTAGAACAGAGTTTATCTAAAGAGCACAGCTGAAGCAAAACTCCCACATGAATGCGTGGATTGGACTCCTGCTTCTCTTTAAATAGATTCAAATTTGATCCCAAAAAAAAGAAGAAAAAGTGGCCTTATCAACACCCTCAAACTGTGGTCTGTAATAGCTTGCACTGGCTGCTGCATTATTAATGATATGTAGTTAAATTTACCCCCTGCCACCTTCTAAATCATGCGCATATGACTAAGATAATGACCAGCGGGATTCTGCTCTGCCTCCTCCCGAGCCTTTCTCCCCGTGGCCCTGTTGGGTTACGGGTTAATGACATCATTTTCATTCAGTCAGGATCCTTCAGTCTTCCTGGCAGTCAGGTGCTGAGTGTGTGTGTGTGTGTGTGTGTGTGTGTGTGTGTGTGTGTGTGTGTGTGCGTGTGTGTGTGTATGAGGCCAAATAAGCCAGCGTTGCATCAGGAACAGCAGGCAGCAGTACTCTGATCCTGAACTTGTCACCATGATCCAGCCAGAATGACTCAATGCGGAGCTGGAAGAGATAGCGGAGCAGCAGAGGGCCTTACTCAGGGGAACAGAGTGGCAAATATGGCTGCTGGGAATTTACTCAACAGGGAGTCAGGTTAGAAGGATTTCACAGGGTCCCAACCTCAGGGAACAGTCATACTGGAGACAAATTAATCTTATTTAACCGAGTAGAGCATGAGTTCCACCCCGGCAGGGATGACTGGAGAGCATTACAGTGATGCTTTGGCCAAAGATCATCTCCACTTTCCCCAAATCACATTTGGTATCAAACAGCCAATGTATGCGTAGCCAAAGTGGACAAGCTAAAAACAGTAGTGTGGGCGAACCTGAAGAGCCTTTCGGTGAAAGCCTAATGATTTCTGGGGTGAAAGCCTAATGATTTCTGGGGTGAAAGCCTAATGATTTCTGGGGTTTTCTTTTCTTTTTTCAATATCAGTATGTTTGTCTTTTAACCTCAGGAATTTTTGGTTTTTAAATATTTTACCAAACAGAAAAATATTCTGATTCTTTATGGTATCTGGGAAGGTATAGTTACACAAGCTCTCCCACTGGTTAGGTCTTCAGGTGCTGGACTGAAGACCTAACCAATTAGGAAGTGACAGTGGAATCAACCGAATGTGTTTTGGTTTTTAATGGGTGGGACCAATTTTGCGAGGGAAAACGTTACTCTAGGCCTTCTGGAAGTCCTAGATATGACACTGATATAATGTGAACAGCACCAGGATCATTTACTGAAGAATCACTCTAGAAGTCCCACATACAAAATAAATGAAATACATGTTACTATGTCTGTTATTAGATATAAATAAAGTAATAAATGTGGTTTACCTGTTTATTGTTTACTCTGTCACTGCAAATTATTGTGAATTTATGCTGCTACACCATCATATTTGTCTGCTTGCTACTTTACTGAATTTGGTTTGGTATAGTGTGGGGTGTGAACACTGCTTTTTTGTCATTAAAAAAATCAGCAAAATTCCTTGTGAAGATGTGAGATGCCCTGTTTAAGGTCTGTTTTGCAATCTGGACTCATGCCATGCAGAAGCAAATGTCAGATTTCTCGGCTGATTTAGGGGGAAAACAGTGTCAAATAGATTTCTGGGCCTTCTTTCACTTTAACAATAAATGTCATCTTCCAGAAAAAGGAGAGAAGGAGACGCCTATCCCGAGACAAACTAGGGCAGGCTCGGGTGAAGGCTGAGGATTTGGTCCAGGAAGATGGAGGGGGTGACGGAGGAGGGTGTGATTTTGGTGACTCAGAGGGAGAGTCCAGTGGACTAAAAGCGAGACCGTTACAAAAGTGGGGTTACACCCTGGCCTTTGCCTCTCCCATATGGGGTCACACCCTGTGGATGGACACTTCCAGACTATTTCAGCACACACAAATTGTTGGGATACTCTCAGCCAACTCAGAGGGAGAGAGAGAGAGAGAGAGAGAGAGAGAGAGAGAGAGAGAGGGAGAGAGAGAGAGAGAGAGAGAGAGAGAGAGAGAGAGAAATGACTCTGTGTTATTCTAAGTGCTGTGAAAGGAAAACTGCTATGAAAATGCTTGCCTTAATGGAAAAATGAGGGTGAAAGCGGTTGCCCTCTATAATTTGCGTGTAATTTGTTATATTTATTCTCCTTGCTTCATTTCTCTCCAGCACAAGGACAAATATGGATATGTTATGCAACCATGCTCAGCCTTTTTTGTTCAGCGTTCAGTTTCGTTTTTCCATTTCATCTGACAGTTGCATTTGCCCAGACCTTACAGAAAATTTGTAGAGTAGTGGTGGTGGGCTGAGGAAACTATTAGGCCTTTTTAGGCAACTATGCGAACGCAGGAGATTGTTAGTTGTTTGCCCACACTATTATCAGGTTATGTGGATATATTAGTGCATATTTTGCAGGGTGAGGCAGATATAAGTCAGGGTATCGAGGAGCGTGACTGCACACAGTTGATACTCAAAAATTGCAGAGAGAGGAAGGAATTAGTTACCAGGTTATCAGTAAATCAGGTTGATAGGACATGATGTCATTTATACAAAACTGTGCAAAAGTCTTAGACACCTGCAAAAATAATATTTAAAACTGTTTAGGTGAACAGTAATGTTAATGTGTTTTTACCCACATTAACATTACTAAATATACTAAATAAACCTAAAAAGACTACATATAAATATTATGCAATAAATGGTGATAATATGTTCAATGTATCAGTGTGTTGTGGAAGTCCAGTATTGGTTTGACTCGATAAGTCCTTCATTAAATTAAATCAGGAGCTGCTGATGGAGTTTCACAAATCCAAACAACAGCTGGACGAGGAATCTGGAACCGAACCTGTGTTCCCCTCATCAGCTCACACAATATCAAACAGAATCAATCTTGATACTTTTTACAGCTTTCTTGTTCATTAGTATTTATTCTAATGTTACCTTTACTTGCAGAAAGACACTTTATCACACATTGAAAGAAATGATTTGAACAATTTGCACAGGTGCCTAAGACTTTTTCATAGTACTGTACATCCCACATGTATTATATATACGTAGTTCACACAGTATATTACTATATGGGTTCTCTTAAAAAAGGATAGTTTGGCCTCAAAAAAACTACAAAAACAAACAAAATAATGCACACACACACACACAAACAGGTTACTCATCATGTTAAGTAGTTTGTGCAGCAGAAACTGGATGCTTTGCAACTGAGCACTCAGGTATGTGTCAACGGTGGCTCTAGGCTTCAGGAATGTGACTGAAATAGACTGTTCAGACTCGCTGGGTTACCGTAAGCAAGTCATTCTCTGTCTGATGTGTGCCAAAGTCCTGGCACCGGCGTGCTGGAAGCTGATCCAGTCAGAATTCATTGCACCACTTCCCATCGCTGACACTGTTTTCCGGTTACTACCTACAGATTCATCCTATGTTGACTCTGTAAACCGCAAATATGACACATTTAGCCAGATTAGATTAGAGCTGACTGCAGCTACGGCTCAGGGTATGGCTCAGGGTCTACTTTAACAATGTCCACAGTCTATTGAATGGCTATCAAATGTGTGCGGAAATACCAAAGGTGAAGTTCATCCCTAAAAATACTCTCCAATCCTGACACTTACGTGATGCTCTTAGCTGCTAAATGAACGAGACATTTCTATCGCAAATGCCAGCCATCACAAGAGTCTCAGCCGCAGCTTGCAGGAGTGTAGAAATGAGGGTTCTGTGTAGGGAAGATTTTACAGCCTTGTTTAACTTGACTGGCGTACCTTTATACAGTCCAAGGAAAATATCAGTTTTGGAAGTGGCGGTACCTCACCGTGTTCAAGATTTCCACTAGCGCCTATGGAGTAGCTCAAAGTGCTTTGAGAAGGAGTGAAAACAGTGAAGCCGGACAGAAGAGATAGCATTACAGTTATACTATCCTTCTATCTGTGTCGAGAAATAGTTGGGAGAGTAAAACTGCCAGTGTACCCTGCTATACACAAATCAAACACATAAAGTAATCATTATTTCTGCTGTTGTCAGGTATTCTCTCTCATATTCTGGTACCTTAGAGATCCAGATTCAGACTATAACTGGTCGGGATTTATGTGGATATAACAGCACATATTGTGCAGTGTGAGGCAGATATCAGTCAGAGTTTCGAGAAGTATGACTGCACGCAGTTGAAATGCGAACAATGCACAGGTTGCTTCACACTGTGTGAGTTTTGTCATACTAAGGTTACAATACACAAAGTGTCATTTATGGTGTGATATATATAATCCCAACTGCTAGTGTCACCACTGAGGTACCCTTGAGCAAGGTACCATCCCCACACACTGCTCCCTGGGAGCACTTCACTTGGTGAATGGGTTAAATGCAGAGAAAGAATTTCACATTGTTCACATTGTGCTATGGTGTGTTCTCGCATGACTATAAGGGTTAATAAATAAATATATATATATACATATGACACCATTTATGACAAGAAATATTAATACCATCTGTCAGAACAAAACCTTGTATTTCTTAAGTGGGAGCTTTAGATTCAATTTTGCACAGTACTGAACTTAACTGAATTTAATTGAACTGATCTAATCTGATCTGAACTGAACTGACCTGAGATGGTCTGAACTGATCTGAACTGAACTAAACACAGCTGTCCTGAACTGAACTGATCTGATCTGACCTGATCTGACCTGAGATGATTTGAACTGATCTAAATTGAACTAAACTGAACTGTCCTGAACTGAACTGATCTGAGCTGAACTTACTGGAACTGCTCTGGAACTGATCTGAACTGGCCTGAGATGATCAGAATTGATATGAATTGAACTAAAATGATCTGAACTCAACTGAGTTAGAACTGAATTAACTGAACATATTAAACTACCAGTGTACAATACAACCAGGCAACTAAAAGAATGCCATACACTGAAATGAGCCATTTATTGCATTGAACTTAATCCACATATGCACATCAATTCCCACGGCAATAAAAGTCAGCTGCAATGCAAAAGTGTGTTGATATATTGATATGTCCCTGATATACTGGTATTCATTTGGAAATGATGTACACATCTGTCCGAGTAAATGGATGTATTTCAGTGTGTTTCCCTGTCTTTGTGTCTGAAGAGCATTACAAACTGATTATGATGGGAAAAAATGAGCCAGGATCAATATTTGTACTCTTCGATTCCTTTACGAATACAAATCCCGGTTAAATATTTGAACCCCGGCTGCGTGGAGTCTGTGCTAAGCGTAGAAGTTATTGATACAGTCATCTGGATGCTAACTCAAATAGGCCCATAAATTATGATCCCTGCTTGCCTGTCAGCCTGTACCGATTAATCCTGGTTTAAGCTTGACACTCGAGTCAAATTAAAAGCTCGTAGCTTCTCTTTAAACAGAAGGCAGGTCTAAATGGCTCTCCTTACGAGTCTGGTTAAATGGACTGTGTTGGTGAGGCAGGCAGCGTGTGTGTGTGTGTGTGTGTGGTGGGGGGGTGCTGAGAGAACAATGCCTTGCAGACAGCTGCATATGTGTTGTTTAGATTTATGCAGCGATGCAGAAACTTGGCTGGCTGCCTCTGGCTTGTCAGCTCCTCGCTAGTGGCCGATGATATAGCATTCCGGGGGTTCGCGGAGCCATTCGGAGAGAATGGAGCAATTTGCATGAAAGGCTGATGCACTGCGGATTCCAAGCAGAGTAACACAACACCCCCCTTCGTTAAATGCATGTCTGTAATGTAATGGAGCAAAAGAGATTTGAGAATAGTGCTCTAATTTAGAGGGGCGTTCTCTGTAGGACACCAGGCTGAGATCGGTTAGAACAGATTAGAACAGAAGATATCAGGGCAGGATGTGTGGCTGCATGTTATGCCTTTGAAAATGCATGGAAATGCAGACATAGCCAAAACCTCATGGGCCTGTTTCGCTATGTTGTTTTCTAAGACGACAAAGCTCTCAGAGTGTGTTAGAAACTGCAGCATGGCAACATCTGAAAGCTCAAGGTTCCCTTTTTCATGTGACAATGTCACATAAAACCCAACGCGGAGAGGATGTCACCCGATGGAGGAAGATTTTCAAAGTTTTCTCTTTGTGGAGGGGCGGTGGCGGGAAGAAAGGGGGGGCGTTTCGCTGGTTTCTTTGGCATCTGACTCAGTCAGTTTGCAGTAAAGTGAAGGACACGTCCTTTAACACTTGCCATTTCTGCGCTCGAGTCCATCATATGACAGGGAATCCACGCAGAAAGCTAAGAGTTCTAATTAGATTTGAGCACTGTGTGAAAACACTGGCTCGTCCTTTTGCTGCATATCGACATTGACAGCTGCCAATACAATATCCAGCGTCTACATCATCGCAGAAATGGGAATATACAGCTCTGTCAGCTTTCACAGTGGGGTGAATGTCTCAAGGCCAGAGGGAAAGAAAGAAGGAGGAAGGGGTGGGGGGTACAGAGGGACAGCACAAAGTCATGAATACATTCAGCCAGTGTATAGTATTCATGAGATCACCTGCATCACCCTCTGATACAAACACCAAATGAAATAAACATGCAGACAGCGTCCTCCCTGAAGATAATGTCATTTTATCGACTCGGCCATAACACCCACGTAGCAGAGGAAAAAAAAGAAAAAGCTTGACCCCTACAGTTTAACCCCAAGGACACCTGGACCAGGGACCTGGTGTTACATCTCCCAATCTGTCCATCTAATTGACCCCAGGAGCTCTCTGGAGGAAAAGAGGAGCTTAACCAAATATCCCTCTACCGGCGGCCGGGATGTTTTTTTTCCTGTCCCGGGTGAATAACGTGGCTTAAACTGCCGGTTAAAATTCAGAACGGCGCCAAGATGAGGACAATCGGCGCTGCTAGCTGTCGCTGGCTGATGATACGGACGCGATGAGCATTCGCATTCATTTATGCGCCGCAGGATGAGGGTCTAGGCCGGCGTCTCACAACTTCCCCTTCAAAGCAAGACAGCAAGGGCCGAATTAGGGCTGATTCAGGCCACACTTCGGTAAACAAGAAAATAAAAATGCATAGACATGGGTTTATAAGTAATCTTGACTACACATCAAATACACCTCCAGAATCTCAACTACACACCAAATACAATCACAACTACCCAACAATACACCAAATACAGTTACAAAACCCCAACTACACATCAAATACACCAATAAAACCCCAACTACACACCGAATACACTTACAAAACCCAACTACACACCAAATACACTTACAAAACCCCAACTACACACCAGATACCCTTACAAATTCCCAATTGCACACCAAATACACTCTCAAAACCCTAACTACACACCAAATTTACTTACAAAACCCCAACTACACACCAAACACACTTGCAAAACACCAACTACGCCCCAAAAGCCCCAATTACATACCAAATACACTTACAACCCCCCAATTACACACTAAATACACCAATAAAATCTTAACTACACACCAAATACACTTACAAAATCACCACTACACACTAAATACACTTACAAAACCCCAGCTACACACCAAATACACCAATAAAACCACAACTACACACCAAATACACTTACAAAATCACAACTACACACCAAATATACCAATAAAATCCCAACTACACACCAAATACACCAATAAAACCCCAACTACACACCAAATACACTTACAAAACCACAACTACATGCCAAATACACCAATAACACCACAACAGCACACCAAATACCCCTACAAAATCTCAATTACACACCAAATGCACCAACAAAATCTGAAACTTTAATAGCTCAACCCCAAAACAATTACACCTCCAAAATCCCAACTACATGACTAATACACCTTTAACATCACAGCTCCAAAACACCTCCAAAATCTAAATACACAAATACAGCTCCAAAATCTTTACTACTCTGCAGCAATACTTCCAATATACCAGCTACATATCAAATGCGCCTCCAAAACAACTATAACTCCAAAATACCAACTACACAACAAACAGAAACAAGTGTAGGGCTGAGTTTCCAGTCCAGAGTTATTGGGCATCAGTTCTGGCAGCTAGGGGCCAGTCTTGCATTTTCCAAACCAATTTTATTAAGTTTTGAACTGGTGCCATATAAATGAATGTTTCTCAAAATTTGTATTTTGTTATAGCGCAGCTTTGGCTTTGATCCAAATGCTATCAGACATAATTCCTTACTGAACCAATCAGTGTTTGCTTGAGTGCTGCAGATGCGTGTGATGTGCAGATGCTTTTCTGAATAGAGACCTAAGCCCTGTAGTCAGGTCTTGTATGATGTAAAAAATTTGAAGTCAAGAGTGCTTGGAAGTGTTAGGTTTAAAATCATAATCTTCTTCTCCAGCATGTTGGTCAGGAAGCTGTGAACAAATACACTGTGACTGGTACTACACTGTGTTGTAAAATCAGCTTTAGGAAAAGTATGTAGTTCATATGTCCAACAAAACACTGATACGTTTGTAGTATTTTATTTTAGTTCTTACATTTGATTGTCAGAAACTGGACAGCTTTCTGGATTTCAAGGCTCTGTGCAAATGAGAACCTCAAAAGATTTTGGTGTTATGTTCCTCTGCGCGCCTCTGTGAGCTTCGAGAACCCATAAATAACTGCTCTGCATCTGTATGCAAATGCATTTACATGCACCTTTACAGATATATAAATCAGCGCTGAAACGGCAAGTGCCACTTCGCACCTGCCCCAAATAGCGACTCCAAACTTAGGCTGAGGGAATGGAATTAACCCTGCATTAAAAGAAGGAAACAGCAGCTTGATAACGAAGTGGGATTAAAACACAGAGCTGAGCACAAACTCACATAGGAAATAACTTGCATGAATTATCTAAAGTCACTCAGATACAATGGGTCAATAAGTGCCGATTATTCAGCAAACAGGCCACCACTCCAAGACCACACAGCCTGCCTGGTGGAGAAGAAAAATGAACAGTCGAACCTCAGCCCAAGAGAGAAACTGGGCCACGCGTTGAGAGAAGGCAATATAATCTCGACGGTGGAGGTCAGAAGTTAATGAAATTCCCCAGTTTGGTTAAATACTCATTTATGTAATATACTGCAGCCCACACCTCCGCCCATAAATCACTGTGATTTAATAAAGGTAAGAATAATGATGAGACATCCGCCGAGGGCATTTACTCACACAGCTCATCATAGTTTCATAGTTAGAGTGTAAAACAGGAAAATGCCAGCTCTCATTTGGATGGAAATGCATCAGAGATAATTAGGCTAAGCAATGTGGCCAAACTCCATCAGCAGACTTCCCACCCCCCGCCAGCTTATTATTTTCTTCCTTTCTTTTTCAGTGTGTTTCCAGTGTCTGTCGTCTGAGCTGAGGTGCTGAGGTGACATCCAAGGGCACGCAGAAACAATATCAGCCTGATACTTGCACAGAAATTGAATTTCCTCAACCTTCAAAGCCATCAGTGGCTGCTACTGCCGTCTTTACAAGCTGAAAATGAATCCAAAACACTACATGCTGTTCAAATGTGTGAAATCAAACCTGCATATTGGACAAAAGAGCATGAACATGTAGAGCTTACTGGACTGGATAATGGAAGATGGATTCCACATTTTTTTTTATTTCTGCCTGGTTTGTTTGGTATATTGATTAACATAGATCTAATAATAATCTAAATCATATGATCTAATACATAATTGTGCACTGTAGTACAATTTACCTCAGATTGTAAATCAGATTTTGTCACACTGGTGGAGAATCAGGGGCTGCAGTGTCCACAAGGCCGATAAATCAATTTTATTCACTCTCTAATTTACTCATTTACTTGCAAAATCACCGGTGAAGATCAGTGGCCTGCCCGTCTTCTGAGTTTATGCAAAATAATGACACAAACGAAGATATTAAAAAAATTTCAGAATCAGAAAACTTTATTGATCCCGGAGGAATGTACCTCACCAGTGTAAGAGGGTTAAATCCCCCCCCCCACAGAACTATGATACAACAATGTCTCAGACACCAGGCAGACATCTGGTTCCCGTTACCACCACTGTAAACAGTTCTGACTCTGCAAGTTTCTCGACAATGGATGATTTCTCATCAAATCACTCTGAATGACTTTCTTTTGCCTTATCTATTAAATTAAGGTAAAGCTATTTAAAAATCAGTAGAATTCCCTGCCAATAACCATTTTTTCAAGAAAACGTACATCACATCTCATGTTCAGGGACACCAGGCTGTCCAAACACATTCAAATTTGTCTACAATTGCTTTTTCCCCGTCTAATGTTTACGAGTGTGTGGATGGATTTTGCTTACATTGAATAAATAAAAGCACATTTTGGAGTACAGTAATCTTTTTAAGGCATTAAATGTACAGTATATTTATGAACGCATGAATGATGCTCCTCACTCCTCACCCAGATGTGGGAACTCTAAAGGACAGACACACAGAGGTCTGCGAAAAGCAAGAAATAACTTAACACATGCTGCCCCCACTGGGCTGAGAACAAACACTGCAAACCAAAGCGCCTCAGAAAGAGCCTTCGCCGTGTCTATAAGGTCAGTTTTTCAGGCAGTTACTGCATCTGTCTGTGAAATATGTGTTCAAAACAGAGGGATTTCTTTCTGTTTGGCTCTGGAGTTCATGACCCACATTCAGAAACATGACAAAATGAAATTATCAAGCAAGAGCTGCAAAGAATGAAGCAAGACATCACGTCAACTCAACAAGACACTGCAGCCAGTGAACCAAATCAGACTTCAGCTGCAAATGCCATGGCAGCAGTTGCCATGACCCACCATAATGTTTAATTCTTCATGACATTTTCCAGCCATTCACTGCAATTCACTTAGATATGCAAATACAGGCCTGGTAATCTGATTTCCATGAATGTCATTCAAGATGTGAATGGGGAGCGAAAAGATGTCTTGTGTCCTTTCCGTGAAAATAGAGAGAGAGAGAGAGAGAGAAAAAAAAAAACAAGAAATACCCTCAACGAGAAAAGAGAAGAAATCTGTATTGCTCAGATAAGAGTGGAGAGTGGGGACATGAGCGGCTTATCAAATGCACAACTAAAATGCGGCAATGCTACAGCATTGACACACTTTTTCCTCACTTTGGTTTTGGTCGCTTGATTTTTTTTCCCCCCCAAATTACTTCATCAAACGAGTGGCCTGTCATACCTTCGTCCTTCGTTTACCTTGACCAAACTTATAGAACCTCATCCTGTCTTAAAGTGGTTAAATCTTAATTAAATTCCTTATCAGCACTCATTTTCTTAACCAACCAGGTAATGAAGCACTGATTATGATCAGTATATTATTATTTATAATGACCCCGTAATGACCTACTTACCCTGAGTAAATAAGATCTCACTTTAATTACGTTCAGCCGAATTAAAATGCAGCCCCTCGATTTGACTATTTGATGAGGCTTCCTCTCTGACTGAGCCACTGAATAAGACACTGACCTCGTAGGTGTCAGTGGTGTCAGTGTGTGTCCCAGTAAAAAATGAAAATTACCTTCAAAACCATGTGCTGTTTTATTCATTACATCTCTAGCAGGTGCTCCAATATAAGCTCTAAAGGTTGAATTATAGTAATACGGTCTTTTGAAAGGACACTTCAGCCAAAATGAAAAAGAAACGATCACTATATTTTTAAAAAAGATGTCTAGACACATAACGTGCTGTGGGTGTAATTTTCCAGCTTAAAGTTTTGCAAGGAAACTGTCTTCTGATAATGCATCGTGAAGGCGGAAGAATCTTGGATTTGGATTATTAAGGGCTGTACGCAGTGTTTTTTTCTGGTTGGTGGAGGATGCAAAAGAAAGACAATAAGTCAAAATTACAGGTAAAAGAGACTATTCCACTGTAAAATACACACACACACACACACACACACACACACACACACACACACACACACACACACACACACACACGTATATTTTATATACTTTGAATTATTTTTGAAAATATCTTGGGCTAAATGCTCTTCTAATATGTTAACAAAAGTCTATTTTACATTCAGTTAGGGTCAGTGAAATAAAATTTGAGGACGGCCATTTTTGTTAAACAGTGCAGTGGTTCTCAAATCGACCCTCAGTCATGTTGCGTGTTGGATGATAGAACAATCCAATACGCAACATGACTGAGTTGTGGTTGCGTGATGTATTTGTGTACTGCACGCTGGGTGTTACAGCGAAAGAACATTGATTCATAAAAATTTGAAAACTGAAAAACTATGAATTCTGTCAAACTGATGAAGCTGAGGGATGCAAAGGGGGCATTTGGCTGATGCTCTTATCCAGCGCGTCTTACAATCATTAGTTACAGGGATAGTTCCTCAACTGAGGGTTAGGTGTCTTGCTTGAGGACACAGTGGTAGAAAGTGGGAGGGGGGCTCCTACCATGTAATGTAACGTTGTGCTACAGAATCCTTCATTACACGACAAATGTCATACAGTCGTGCTTGAAAGTTTGTGAACATTTTCCTCGATAAATAAATGACCAAGTGAAATATTTTTGTCTCAATTATTTAACTGGGTCCTCTTTATCTACTTTGAGGACTTGTGTGAAAATCTGTTTCAAGTCATATATGCAGAAATGTAGACAATTCTGAGGGGTTCGCAAACTTTCAAGCACCGCTGGATCATCACTGTCAGACAAAAACCTTGTATCTGAAAAAAGTAAGCTTTCAGTCTAATTTTATGTAACAAGTTGTATTTATAAGTAATTTTGGACCAATATCTACTAATGGATTCATCATACAATCAAAAATAAAAATGGAAAACAGGAGGGGAGATAAAAGGTTTTATTCCAACAGAGACATTAGTAAAATGTTGAGCCAGTCTGAGAACCACCAGAATGGTTCTGAACATACAAGACTGAGAAACCCTCACTGGAAAAACACACAGATGCAATCAGAGCAAATCTTGTCAGCTGGTGGCCTTTGAATCCCAGGACTGCTAGTGGTACCACTGAGGTTCCCTTGAGCTAGGTACTGTCCCCACACACTGCTCCCTGAGCGCTGTGATCCTGCCCCTGCATCACTTGGTGAATGGGTTAAATACAGAGAAAAAAATTCACACTGTTCCTGTATAATAAATGGACACTTTACGCTTGTCCTCGTCTGGCAGTTAAGCTTATTACTATTAATAATATTATTAGAGTTATTTTTTCCTAATTTTGCCCATAATCTCACCATGTCCAGTTCCACCCAAAAGCTAGGACTCCCCCAGTCACACGATATCACCAACGCTTGGAGGATGAAGGCCACCATCTGCTTTTTCTGAGTCTCGTGAAGTGCCACTGCATCTTTTCAAACTCCCTCTAAAGCAAAGTAATTATTACTTAGTTCTAAACTTCAACTTTGTCTTTAATTTACTGTACCTATATTGCACTGACTTTTGGATGTTTTAGGGACAAATTTCTCTACATGCTTTACTTGTACAGAAGTATAAAGTGACCATTCTGTCATACGTGAACACACAGTGTGAACAGCACGGAATTCATTCTTTGTATTTAACCCATTCACCAAGTGAAGCAGCGGGCAGCCAGGAACACAGCGCCCGGGGAGCAGTGTGTGGGGATGGTACCTTGCTCAAGGGTACCTCAGTGGTGCCACTAGCATTCTTGGGATTTGAACCCACAGCCTTCTAATCGTGGGGCAAATGCCCTAAACACTAGGCCACCAGCTGCCCCGTCAGATAACTGTATATGTGACTAATAAAGAATCTTGAATCTTGAACTATACAGCTCAGCATGCTTGAAGGTTGGTGAGAAAGAAGCAATGCAAACAGAAATTATTTTTGTATCCAAGCCAGGTCCAAATCGTCTTCACTGCTTTATTATTTTCGCCTCACTGAGCCCGGAATGCTCAACAGCAACAACATAAAATGTTTTTGGCTACATAAAGTTAATTGTTCTTGGCTATCTACTTCTTCTTCAAGGCTTTTAGTACGTAATGGCCCTCCTGACACTTCCCATTACTTTATTTTACAAGGAAAACATTTTTAAAGAAAATCTTTGACATTTCATTGTTTTACTTAGTTAAGATTTTTTTGAAGAACTTCTTGCACCCCTGCTATCCAGGCACTCACACCAACTGGAAGAATCTTTTCAGGGTTTAAATTTAGAAAATAATAATATATTAAAAATTATGTAGGGGAAAATGTTATGGTTACTAAAGGTTGGGACTGGGTAGCATCATTTAAAAGTGGTTACTGATAGCTTTGTGAGCTACATGTAAGCATTATGGAATCTAAAACTTCAGAAATCCTGGTGTCATGTTAGATGAAGATCTGTCTTTCTCGCCGCAGGTTGACCAGATCTCCAGAACATGCAGATACCTTCTCTACAACATCAGAAGAATCCGACCCTTTCTCACCACTGATGCTACGCAGATACTCGTCCAGTCATCTTCAGACTGGACTAATGCAACTCTCTGCTGGCTGGACTTCCACTGAAGGTAACTAAACCACTTCAGCTGATTCAGAATGCAACTGCGAGGTTAGTCTTCAATGTTCCAAAGTTCACTCTCACCACACCTTTACTAAGGAACCTTCACTGGCTCCCTGTAGCTGCTCACATTAAGTTCAAGTCCCTAACACTTGCTTTCAAGGCCAAGGATGGACTTGCACCCCCATACATAACAGCATTAATTAAACAATGTGTCTCTTCTCATCCTATCAGGGCTTCAAGCACGGCTCGTCTTGAGCCTCCGCTGCTCAAAAGAAGAGGGAGACGTGTCAAGACTCTTCTCAGTCTCAGCCCCCCAGTGGTGGAACGAACTCCCTCTTCTGATCAGATCTGCAGAGTCCCTCGCTGTCTCCCACCTCTTCAAGGAGCACCTTGGTGACCATGCCTCTCATTTCTGCTTGCTTATTTCTCAACAACAACAAAAAAAACCTCTTATCCCTATCCCTTCCTTACTTTTGACCTAACCTCTGACTTTTTTTTGTCAGGTGTTGTTTAGGTGTACCTAGTGTGCAGTAACTTGGTTGAATAGTGGACATTGATTTAAGTTTAGCTTTACAGGTTTAAGGAACAGATGTGGACAACTTGAGCACCAATGTACGTCGCTCTGGATAAGAGCGTCAGCTAAGTGCCAAATGTAAATGTAAATGTAAGACGAGCCCAGACTCACCTGATTGGTTGGAACAGTATCAGTCCCACATAAATGCCTTTAGAGCAGGACTGCCCATATTTGGTGCTGAAGAGGATTCAGTACTGCGTTGTTTGGAGAATTCTCAGGCTTTAGCATGCCTGATTCAATTGTCCAGTTAACTACCAATTCAATTAGATACGTTAAAGCAAAGGAATCACCTAAATGTACTTGGCGGCCTACCAGGACCAGTTCTGATGGGTAAGTCTGCTTTTTAAAAAATGATGGAAAAAATATATACTTTTTTCTTTTCGCAAATGCAGTCAATTAGCCAGAACATGTTGGGTGCCTGAAGATTTTCACATGGCTCGTAATTTCTTTTTTTTTTTTTTCTGCAGTTTTGTCCACTTTCACACCAATTTAAGCCTCTTAACAAGCTGATGAGTCAGCTGTGTGGATCTGCCTACAGTCAAGAACCAAAACTCCCTAAGAGCATGAAGAAGAAATCCTGAGAAACAACCAGGACTCAACCAGAGACCTAATCAGGGCTCTTAGATCAAACAAAGGAAAATTATAGATCAGCCAAATGTGTATTAGCCAAATGTCTATATATCAACACTGCAAAAATGACATCGTGGTAAATCAACTGAAATCCAATCTGCATATTCAGCATTTCGTACTGAGATGTAGTAGATTACTCACCCTATTTCTTTACGGAATTTCATCTGCAGCTGGTGGCCTGGTGGTTAGAGAGCTGCCCCTGCAATCAGAAGGTAAATGTGTCTTAGTAAACGTGTCTTCATCTTTTGGTAGATCATTTTGCTCATTTAAAGAAATAATGCTCAAAACAAAATTAACTACCAGTAAAATAAGACACATATATAATAAATACATCAATTATGCATAAATTATACGATTATACACTCACAATTATATTATCTAGGATAATTTGCTATAAATTTGCTATGAACTTATTTTGGCAATATAAAAGAGCCAACCAGAAAAAAAATTTAACAAATTAATATAATAACATGGTTGGAAAAGAGTTCAGTATGGGTGGAAAATTCTAAATACCTTTGTGGTTGTGATCCCACACCTATGAGTGTCTGCAGAATTTTATCCTAAAACAGCACATATACCTGCTTCTCATACAGTTCTGCTGTCTTTGTCTTCTCCACCTCTCCCAGCTCCAGTTTAAATTGCATGACAGCAAACCTTTTCCTTGTAAAATAAAGCAATGGGAAGTGTCAAGAGGGCCATTACGTACTAAAAGCCTTGGAGAAGAAGTAGATAGCCAAGAACAATTAAATTTATGAAGCCAAAAAACATTTTATGTTGTTGCTGTTACGCATTCCGGGCTCAGTGAGCCGAAAATAACAAAGCAGTGAAGACGATTTGGACCTGGCTTGGAGACAAAAATCATTTCTGTGTGCACTGCTTCTTTCTCACCACTGGAGTGCAGTCTTATATTGGCTGTTGTGATAGAAATTGACTTACAGATGTGGTTAAAGCAATGGGATCATATCTAAAAGTACATAATCTAAAATAAAAGCTCAAGCTTTGTTTACATGGAGAACCCCTCTGATCTCAGATTATCTCAGATTATGTAATGCCGGCTGACTCTTCACTGACTGCCTGGGAGTTCGATTCCAGATTAAATGGTGGGCTAAACCCAGCTGTTAATCATTTGTGTCATTTTTAATCACCTGTTGAGGGAGCATGATCTTTTATGTCAGTGGAGGGATGTTAAGACTTGAAGGCCACACCTACTGGAAAAAGGCTGAGGGAAAATGTCTGGAAATGTGATGTGAGATTTAGTGTGTGAGTATATAGCATAGATTTCCATTGGTTTAGTCGCAGAGCAGCCATCCTTTTCTTTCACTGCAGATCGGCCCACAGCCAGGCATGCCATCAAGGACCCCAGTACAGGGATTTCACCATGATCACCAGCTGTAGGGAACAGAATTCATACTCTCAGACATTTGTAGAATAAATGTATGGTTAGTGTGGGCTGGCGTCCCGCACCCTTTGACCCTGCGATAGGCTTCGGGTACCTGCGACCCTGTTACACTTATTGTTTATGCCTGTTTTATTTGGGAATAGGATGACATAGACAAAATATGAGTATCACAACAGACTTTTCTTTGGCTCATTGGAAATAAATTATCTCATTTTTAGATATTTTATTGAAATCTAACTTGTTTATCCCTAATCAGCAAAAGACAATGTAAAAATCAA
Source organism: Hydrocynus forskahlii (assembly GCA_037974365.1). Taxonomy (NCBI): domain Eukaryota; kingdom Metazoa; phylum Chordata; class Actinopteri; order Characiformes; family Alestidae; genus Hydrocynus; species Hydrocynus forskahlii. The sequence goes on from JBBPCX010000006.1 coordinate 5,393,228, forward strand.
TTTAAGAAAAAAAATATTTTCTAATTCTCATCGGCTTCTCAGTTTTCTTCTCTTTAACGACCCAATGAATTTCAAAATCATCTAACTTTGGTAGCTGAAACTGGATCACAAAGACAAATTTCAGATGTTGTACAGACTCTTTCATAAGCCAGTCAAGTTTTGCTTTGGATCTTCTGGTTTATCTGAAGATCTGATTGTTTGATACAAATAAAGATCAACACAGTGAGAGAAACCAAATTTCATTTTAAGATGTTAAACAGGGATCAGGCTGAGATTATAGGAAGGCTCTTTCTCAGGTGCTGAATTTAAGAAGTGTGAGAAAATGGACAAAATCTCAATCTGATGTTATACTGAGCTCAGTTATGTATAGGAGAAATAGGCCAGACAAGGAAGTGATGTTATTCTGAATTTTCCTTTCCTCTGGACTGGGTTACATGACCTCAAGACCTCAATTCATCAGAACACCCAGTAACTCACCTGGAGCTGTGATTGGTCGCCTTATCAGAAAACACTGTGATTCTAGGCTCATTTGATAATTACAGCCTTGTGAAATGTCCGTATTACAAAGACCAAAATCATGATTAGCAGATGATATATTGTGCATATTTGGGAACATCAAAACAAAACCTAGGGGGAGTCTAAAAAGATGTAACTAGTTTGAATGGATATGAAATAAAATCACAACAAAAAAGATGACTAGGTCATTTCTAGTACTGCATTTTCTAATTTAGAAGCTCTGAAGCTCCCTCACCCAGCCTACAGCCTACTGAGCGACACTTATTAACCAAACATGTTGAAAATACCAAAAAAGGAGACTTTAAAAACAAATAAATAAATAACAATAAAAATAAACACACAAACACACCAAAAAGCACTGAAGTTCCCTCACCAATGGGCTGCTGAAGGACATCCATTAACCAATATTGTTGAAAATACCACAAAAAGACTTTAAATAAAATTTAAAAAAATAAAATGTGAAACAAAAAAACAAAAAATGATCAGTCGGGGAACAGCTAACACTGCATTATAAAAGCACTGAAGCTCTTATTAACCAAAAATGTTGTAAATATCACAAAAAGACTTAAAAAGAAAAAAACACACACAACAAACAAAAACACTGCATTTTATAACCGAATGCACCGAAGCTCCCTCATAGACTACAGGAAGACACCCATTAACCAAAATGTTAAAAATATAACAAAAAGGTGACTTTAAAAATATAATGAAAGAAAATAAAAATCCAAACTCAATCAGAAGGTGAATTTCTAGCACTGCATTTTATAATATGCACTGAAGCTCCCCTACCCAGCCTACAGGCTACTGAACAACAAAGATATTGTAAATATGACAAAAAAGGAGACTTTAAAAACAAATAAATAAATAAAAATCAAAATATAATCACAAACACCCCCCCTACAGGAAAGAGAGGAAAGTGTTCACTCTAAAGTGTTCCCACCCACTCTCTCCGGAACCTTTCTGAGCGCGCCGCGCGGTGTTGCAGGGATCAGGGCTCGGCTCCGCAGTGACAGCTGCGCTGTTTCTGCACAATTCTCCGAAATTTTTCACCAAAACGGCCTTAAAAATGCGCTATTAGCGCCCTTTCCGCGGGCGGCCGCTCCTCTCGGAGGGGGAGGAACACCACGGGAGCTGTCTGGCGTGTTTTTGGACGGGTGGAGGCTCCAAAGGTGTTTTTTTCTTCTATTTTTATTTATTCATTATCTTTTTATTGATGTTGTTTTTAAACATGGATCTCCGAGACAGAAGGATCTGAAAGAAGGAATCTGACTGTCCTAACACCCCTCTGTCCTGTGGGTGGGTGTCAACACTTAGAACCACAACAGGGAGAAAGAAGAGTGGGGTCTGTACTACTGGCCTGCACCTAGAACACACACATAGACACACACACACATACACACACACTCATACACATACTCAAACACACACCATGGGGAACACGACCTCCTGCTGCGTGTCCTCCAGCCCGAAGCTCCGGAGGAATGCCCACTCCAGGCTGGAACCCTACCGCCCCGAGCCCGAGCTCAGTCGGGAGGACACAGGCTGCAACCTCCAGCACATCAGTGATCGGGAGAACATCGACGGTGAGTGCTCTCTACACCATCCTGAACCCCTCTGATCAGGGGCTCCAGCTCCTGGCTTCCTAGATGACACATTAGAGGCGAGGAGAACATATAAAACCTGATGATGGGTGCTCTGGGGTGTGTGCAGTTCAGGATACACTCAGACCGCAAATCAGCTGTGCTGGCAGTCCAGATGCTTTGATGACTCCAGACTAAGTAAACCTCTGGATATGATGCCATATGTATTGTATGATCCCATATATTTCTATATATTTTTGTTAGGTGATTACACTGATCTCATATATTGCTATATATTAGTGTTAGATGGTTTCTGTGATCCCATATATTGCTATATATGAGTGTTAGATGGTCTCCGTGATCCTATATATTGCTATATATTAGTGTTTGATGGTTTCTGTGATCCCATTAATTGCTATTTATTAGTGTTTGATGGTTTCTGTGATCCCATATATTGCTATATGTTAGTGTTAGATGGTTACTGTGATCCCATATGTTGGTGTTAAGTGGTTATCATGATCCCATACTGAGTAAACCCTGGAAAAATGGTCCCATATATTGCCATATAGTGGTGTCGGGCCCAAATATACCCCTGAATATGATCCCATATGTTGTCATGTATTGGTATTGAGTGGTTACCATGATCCCAGCTCAGGTAAACCTTGGGATATGTTCCTGTGTATTGCAGTATTTTGGTGTTACGTGGTCACCATGACCCATCCCAAAGTAAATCCTTGTATATGATCTCATATATTATATTGGGTTTAGGGTGGTTCCTATATATATTTCTTTATATTGGTGTTAGATGTTGACTGTGATACCATATATTGCTATATATTGTTTTTTTGATGGTTAAAGTGATCCCAGCCTAAGTAAATCTCTGGATATGATCTCATATATTACTATATTTTGGTGTCAGATGGTTACAGTGATCCCATATATTACTATGTATTGGTGTTAGGTGGTTACGGTGATGCCAGTCCGAATAAACCCCTGGATATGATCCCATATGGTACCATACATTGGTTTTAGGCAGTTACCATGATCCCACCCTATGTAAACCCCATGTACGGCCCCCCAAATTGCAATGTGTTAGTGTTAGGCACTTATTAGCGTGAATATGATCCTATATATTGCTATATATTAGTGTTAGGCGGTTACTGTGATCCCACCATAAGTAACCCCCTATATATGGTCCCCTATATTGCTATGTATTAGTTTTAGGTGGTTACTATGATACCAACCTAAGTAAACCCTTGGATACAATCCTGTATATCATTATATTTCTGTGCTGGGTGGTTGCCTTAGCAGCTGAGATGGAAAATGAGCTGCTGAGTATACTGAGGGGAGGTAGTCATGGTGTTGACCCCACATCAGCTATGGTATGTCTTGTGGTACCAGTGACCCCAGCTCAAATTGCCTCAGAGATGCTCTGGGGTAAAGTCACATGTGGCCACAAATAAACTGTGTTGGATATGGCTTAAGTAGCCAAGATGGGACATCCTGGGGGCAACGTATAGAATTTGACAATGTGTGGTTTGTTTTTTGTGGCACTCCAGCCCAGGTCTACACCCCCTCATACATATTCACACCTTCACACACCGTCACACATCTACACACCATCGGACATCTGCACACCTTCACACACACCGTCGGACATCGGCACACCTTCACACCTTCACACACCTTCAAACACACCTTCACATACCATCACACATCTACACACCATTGTACATCTACACACCTTCACACACACCATCGTACATCTACACACCTTCACACACACCATCGTACATC
>JBBPCX010000006.1:5402501-5415624 GCA_037974365.1 Hydrocynus forskahlii
GTGTGTGTGTGTGTGTGTGTGTGTGTGTGTGTGTGTGTGTGTGTGTGTGTGTGTGTGTGTGTGTGTGTGTGTACTCAGTGACTTCATCTGAATCCCAAATAGTAGGTGGCTCTGTTGTGCTATCGGAGGTCACGCCATAGACCCCCACATTCCCAGTGTCAACAAAGGAGTATCATACTAGAATTCCTCCAAGACTGGTCTTTCTGTCAAGCTAAGCTATTTTGTGGGCCAAAATGTCCACTTAGTTATACAGTTGGTGAAAAGAAAGTATTTTTGTTAAAAAAATATGAATAAAATTACTTTGTGTAGTTACAGACAGTAGCAGTAGTCACCTGGTTAAAGTAAATTGTTGTTGTTTTTTTAATGCCAAACTTACTAGGCCTGTCCTATGTAAAAAAACAACAACAACAACTAAATAAACAAACAAATAAGCCTCTTGCTTAGCTACATTAACCTTGTAGTTGTGGTAAAAAAAATAAAGAAGCAAACTTTGGACACCAAAAATGTATAGCTGTATGTGATATATAATAATATAAAGCCTGATTTATAGCTGAGCTGTTCTTTCTTTCTCTCTTTCGTTCTTTCTCTCTACATATTACAGACCTAGTAGGTTTAGTGTTTTAAAAAACAAATTAAGTTTAAAAATGTCTGAAAATGTACATTCTTTGAAAGAAATATATGTTGGTTTCACAAACCATAAAAAATGTGCTTACAACTGTAGTGAAGTGTATTATGACCCTTTACAGTGTACTTTTGCGCCAGTCCTGTAAGAGGAAAACAGAAATTTGAAGCATCTGCCTCCCCACACCCCCTCTGCTGCTGTCACACACAGTCAGAACAGGTTTTCTTCAAATAGAGCTTTACTGTGACACTGAACACTACAGCCCACTGGGGATGGGGATAGATTCGTAATCTGCTGCCCCATCACACAGACGGTAATGTGTTTGACTCGGAGACAACTGTTTTGTCAGTATGAATATAGGGTTCATGTCATAACACTTTAAAATAACCATAACAAACATGATATATTAAAAATCGTCATACATTCATGAGGGGATCTTTTCATAATGTACAGATACAAATATATTTAGAACGCGCAAAATGCACCTCCAAAGTAACAGTGTCATGTTTAAAAAGGTTATGTAAATGAGGATACTATTTAGTCTGACTTTCAGTAACAGGACAGAGTCAGCACTGCCTGCAGTTTTCAGTGATGTAAGTGCTGTCTCAGAATTTGGAAACAGCCCTTCCAATACTGTTGATTTTGGAGTTTTTGAAACTGTTGTCCTGGATATTATAATGGACAGACTTTAATGTAAGATTTGTTTAGTAAGTTCTTACCTGGTTGAAATCTCATTTCTTGACCGTTTCTAATCTGTTTGTGCAAATCTAGAGTTTGTTAGAATGGATGAGAGCAGTACGGCGTCCCACAGGGCTCTGTTTTAAGCCCCTTACTGTTTTTTTTCCTTCATTTATAACTGAATTAGAATATTTCTATAGAAAGTACTATGAGCAAAGTACTTTGTAATTAAAACAAAAAGTGCTATGTAAATAAATACTTTTTATGAATACCATTTTACAATAAGACTAATTTTATAATGGGTTTATGCTGTTAACTAGGTCATTACCACCTTAAAATTATTAATAAGCAGTTATGACACATAAAAAATGAACAGCAGTGACCAGTTGCTCTCCAAATAGTGGACCCATTATGAACTGGACTGTTAAAGCTTAAATCTGCATGATTGCTTTGTCTTCTCTATCAGTCAGCATTGCATCGATTAGCTTTATCAAAATTTCATGTTCATCAGATATAATAGCTCACTGTTGCCCCTTTATTTATATCTTATAAGAGAATAATAGTATATTTAGTATGTTAAGGGCATGTATTAAAAACCATCAATAAATTCAGTTTAACATATTTATAAGTCCTTGTCAGTAAAATTCCAAAGGACTTTAACCAGTGGTTTATTTATTGCAGCAAGGATACAAGTCACGCAGCAGACCAAAGTCTCACAGAGGAGTTCTTCAAAGTCAGCTAGTCTGTCTTCGCCTTATATATGCCATGCATACTTGGCAACCAGGCATTGTTGTTTGTCTTAAGCATTGCCTTTAACTAATCTAGAGTGAATGAAACCGCAATAACAGGAACTTGGTTACATCCCACCATCCCGTGTCAGGTCGCAATGTACTTTCCCACTTTCCTCCTACAGCAGAGAGCGCCCTCCCAAAAGATTTCCCATGGAATGAGAAATAAGTCACACATAGTTCATCAGTTTTCTAGGCTCACACATTTATATGTATTGTGAACACATTGTGAACAGTTTATTACTCTATGATTATGCAGGGAACGTTATATATAAATATGATACACTGGTGAAACTCAATAAGAGAATAACAATTCTTCCAACAGCCCTAGTCTTATTGTTTAGTTTTATTTATGTATTTATTTAGTTGCGTGCTCGTGTCCATTTTATTAGTATGTCAGTTTTACAGTTAGTAAAGACACATTGTTTTCCACAACAGCAACATCATATTGCCCACACCTAGAATAATTGGCATGTACAACAATAGTCTATTCTTCTTTCACAACTTGTACTTTGTCTTGGTCACTTGAAGGTCTTATATTTGGATGCCTGAATTATAAGCGCTTGCCAGCGTCGTTCCAGTTATCAGAGAATAAATGATTGACGTTTGTGGCACCTCCGAGTTTCCAGACTGTAAATAGGCCGGACAGTGGAGGCACAACTGTGTTTAAACTGCCTGATAGCGGCGTGTGGAAAGGAGTCTGTGTGGGGAATGGAATGGAGTGAAAGCTGAGCCTCTGAGCGCGATGCATCCGCTGACCTCTGACCACTCCTGAGTACACGGTTATTTTAAAGGCCAGGCGGCATGCTGCTCCAGTCACGGATCCCGTAACCGAAGAAACAGTTGAACGAATGCATTAGATTCTCCTCAGAGACAGAGGAGGAAGAGAGGAGGACTAGAGAAAAAGTTTGGTGTGTCAGAGCCTCCACTGCTGGTTATTTTTAGCCTTTCTGTTGCTGCAATTGAACGTTGATGTGGGTGGAAGGCAAGGCCGTCTTTTTTTTTTTAACCAACACAGTTTTTAACCAAGCATCTGAGTTTTCATTAGTGATTGAAAAAAGATGTGTGAGTGGGTGGTCTGGATGTAGCTCATGAAAGCAAAAATGTTCTGGTTTGGATGCTGTTATGTTTTCATTCTTAAATATTTGCGCTCATTTAACAAATTGTTTGGTTTACATTCAGCAGAAAACATCAGTGTCCTTATGTTTAGGGTCATGGAATTATTATAACTGCTATATCAGAATTTTAACTTTCTTTCTCCTCTCTTTCTCTCTCATTCTCTCCCTGTCTCTCTGTCTCTCTAACTCATTCTCTTTTTCTCTGTCTCTCTTTCTCTGTCTCTCTGTCTCTGTCTTTCTCTTTCTCTTTCTCTTTCTGTCCCTCTGTTTCCTCTTTCTCTCTCTGTCTCTCTCCTCTTTCTTTCCTTCACTCTCTTTCTCTCTCTCTCTCTCTCTCTCTCTCTCTCTCTCTCTCTCTCTCTCTCTCTCTCCTCCCCTCCCTCTCTCTCGCTCTCTGTTTTAGGAACGAGTTGGAGAGGCAGTTTCTGGAGCTGCTGCAGTTTAACATTAACGTGCCGTCAAGTGTGTACGCCAAGTACTACTTTGACTTGCGTTCGCTGTCTGAGGCGAACAACCTCAGCTTCCCTCTGGAGCCTCTGAGCAGAGAGAAGGCCCAGAAACTAGAGGTGAGCACTCAAACATCCGTCCGTTACAAGGGCTGAGAGGTAGGTCTGGCCATTTCGGCAGCATGTTCAGAAAGTCATTTCCAGTCACAGAAGACCACACTCCCTTTTTACTCCTTTCCACTTCGGTGAGGAGATACTGTAAACATATAAACCTCATTCTAACCTTTCAGAAGCACATGTGAAGTTACAGGCAAAAGTTCAGTACAACCATGGTATTGCACAAAATATCTTGCTTTCATACAAAACTTCTGAAAAATAAGAGGAAAAGTAAAGCAAGGAAGTTCAAACATAATATCATATTGTACATGTTTTAATATTGATCTATCCTTCCACCAAAAAAGTGGTGACTTTTAGAAGATACCAGATGAGCGCTGTGTCTTTCAGTTCTTAATGGCTATAACCATGAAACTGTCACAATATCAGGTTCAGTTCAGTATTTGCCAGTTTACCTGCATGTCCTTAGCTCCAGCAAGTCTATAAAGCCCATCTTTGCTGAATTATATTCTAAGCATTTCTGCTCATTTCAGTTCATTGAGTTGCTTCATTGTCAGGGCTGCTGACCTAAAAGCTTATTTAAGGGCAACATCAGGCTGAGAATTTTATATAGGCCTACATTCAGTCTCACAGTCACAGAATTTGATGGAAAAATTGCATAAATAAAAGAGAGGTTTTCCTGCTTATTATTTAAAGGCAGAGCTGTACATAATACAGCCACCGTGTTGAGCAAATGAATTATTCTATTGATATTTCAACCTCTGCACTGTCTCTTCCTGATGATATATTTTGGTTCTGCTGACCGCAAGAGTTTCAGTTTGAGCACTTATGTCTCAGCCTAGCTGTTCTCCTCTGTGTGAAATGAGAGGGATCATCCCTCCGATCTGTCTAAAGGCCGTAAGCATATCTTTTCTTTAAACTGCTATTAACCTAAGGAACATGCTGTATACAATAGAAGATGTCAGTTATGGAGCATGGACTATAGAGAGTGTGAAAACTGCAAGAGAGACACAAAGAAATTACACACCTCCCGTGTGACTCCTGACACAATTCAGCCTTGATCCAGCTGCTGTTCTGGCGGAGCAGGCTGCTAATGATGCTGATTGTGTGTTTGTGTTTGTGCATGGATGGTCAGGGCTGCTGGTGTGTGGGTGTGGACCCAGTCAGTGGTGCCCTCTGATCTGATCCTCTCTTGTTTCATGTCTCATGCTGTAATTGGACCAGGCCCAGCTAAGGTTCAGCAGCTGCACACTGCTGTGATCCTCTTGCTTTGCAATCAGCAGCCTCCATCCTGCTCGCACCAAAATAACCAAACAATTTTTCCTTTGTGTTCTTGCTTCACATACATGTTTTGTAGATTTTGTGACAAAACAAGACCTCTACTTCCCACCTTGTACCTCTCTGACAGACAGCTTTGGGCATCTTCTAACACAAAAAAGCCATTTGGAGCTGGATACAATTGGTCAAGTTTATTTATATAGCACATATCATACAATTCAACGTGTTTTACAGGAAAGAATACAAATATTAAGCATGAAAATAGTAGGAAGCAAATAAATCAATAAATAAAATAATGCATAGAATCAATAAAAGAAGATTCAAACTGCAATATAGTTGGTTGGACAGCATAGTGGATAAACACCATTTCATCAGGTTTAGTTTCAGCTCTCCTCACCACTAGCTGAGCAGCCCCTGCAGGTCTAAGAGACCCAGCAGGATTATAAACATCAAACATATCAGAGATGTATTTGGAGCCCAAATTATTGCATGACTTGTACACAATGAGTAATGGTTTGAACTCAGTCAACACCTGCTAAAGCACTACAAGTTAAGGGCCTACCAACAATGTCTTGGATTTTAATACTGGGCTGCTGACCAAAAAGCTAATTTAGTGGCAACATCAGCCTCAGAATTTGAAGCAGTCCTGCTGTCACAGCTTTCCTCAGAATTTAACAAAACCTTCTCTAAGTAAATTGGCATCATATAATAGTTGTTTAATGTAATAATGGTACTTTTGTGTGTATGGACTGAAGTAGAAAAGTAGTAACAGCAGTAGTGTAAAGCATCTTATTAATAATAATGGGGGGTGGTGGTGGCCTAGTGGGTAGCATACTTGCGACAGGACCAAGAGGTCATGGGTTCGAATCCTACCTTCAGCATAACACCACTGGGTTCCTGAGCGAGACCCTTAACCCCAAGTTGCTCCAGGGAGTACCCTGTAGTTAGGGAACGGAAGTTGCTTTGGATAAAATCATCTGATAAATGCCATGAATGTAAATGTAAAAATAAGTGTGCCGTTATCACAAACAAAATGATTAAACTGCCTCTCGATCAATCAAATCGTGTGGTCAAAACTAATTTATGTAATTTATGTTGCAGTTTGGCTAATACTGGTAATAATATATTTCCTGTGTTCACCCATATAGTGTGTGCTTAAAGAACTCTGAATCAGAATCGACCATAAAAATTAATGATCTACTAAATGACTCTGATACTGCATCATACAGGCGTCAGCCTTTCAAATCCTGCAGATCCCATTACCACACTTCCTCTTGTAAAACGAATCCGGATTGAATTGCACTGTGGCAATTCCTCTCTCTCACGCTCTTCCCTTTCTCTCTCCCACTCTCTCACACGCAGGCTATCTCCAGGCTCTGTGACGACAAGTATAAAGACTTGAGAAAAGCAGCTAAGAAGCGGTCGGTGAGTGTGGACAATCTGACAGTGGTGCGGTGGTCTCCTGCCATCATTTCCTAACAACAGAGGAGGCTAACAAGAAATAAAAACCCGGAGTGACAGCGAGAGACTGTCCACTAAAGCCTCTTTTTCCTGGGAGGATGCAACGTTGGCGCTCCACCCAAACTGGGGGAGGGGCTTTTCACTTTCCACACGTGTCTTTGTTGTTCTTATGGCTGCTGTAAATACAAGACACCAGGGCGGGAGAACTGTCCAGCCTGTGGCTGGGGGGTGGGGGGTGGGGGGGGTGCAGCAGATGGACTTGAACCAACGTCTAAAGCAACGTCTCACATGGGGAAGAGCATTTCGACACCTCTCAGTGCGTCTTATGTGATTGGCATTCTGAATTAGGAAGTGTTTTGGAGCTTATTTTCTATGATTTACACATTCCTTCCTTTTAATTTGAAGTGGGCTCATCTCCTCACAGTCTTCTTTGAAGCACAAGGAAACATCTGACCTGACAATATCCATAGCAGCCCAGGAGTACAGTCTCCAGCCGTTCGCCTGTACAGTCCCCTCAAAAAGTCTCAGTTTTAGAGATGCGATCAAACTGTAATAGTACCACTGTAGTTATCCAGGCTGTCATGTTTTTGTTTCTAATCTTGGTTTATTGTATGCTTGCTGCCCTTTCCATGGCAACTGGGATCCTTTTCTTAGAAATATGATTATTTTATGGGATCAGATATGATTATGATTAAATATGATTATATTAAAGATGATTATTTTATTTAGAATCAGAATTCCCCACAAACCAGACGGGTTCGAGATGGTCTTAAGTGTTCACACTGTAAACATGCTGATTATGTGCTGTTTACTGGTGAACTTAGATGAAGAAAAAGAAAAAGATGGATTTTTTTGCTTTTGTTTTTCATTGTTATTATAATTAAAGTAAGGAACCCACAGGGACGTTTGAATATCGTGCTGTGGAACTTGTGAGGGGGCTTCTTGTCTTGTTTAGAGGGCCCAGAAAAACCCAAGCCAAAAGAGTCTCCTATGATGAAAACACGGGTTCTCGTTTGCTCTAGAGAACTCAAGTCGAGTTGTGGAGAGGTCAATGAAATGGAGTGAGTTGTTTTCTTCAAAGCCAAAAAGACATTCCATCCTGGATGGCCATCGTGCAGTATAGCCTTTTGAGGAAAAAAGTTAAATAAATTGCACAACATTGATGTAGACATATTTTTTTATTATTATTTTACATGTGTTTCTCTCCTCGTGAAAAGTTAGGGCGGAGAAACTGGTTCTGAATTTGGCCTCACATCGAGCAATACAGCAGCAGTGAAGAGTTATAAGAGAAAGATGAAGGCTTATGTTCAAAGCATTTCAAAGCTCGAAATCCTATATTAAGTAAAAGCATTTGTGAGTGACTACTGCCCAAATTAAACAGTGACTAGTTATAGATGGGAAAATAAAATCAAATTCATTTTTACTGAGCGGTGAAGCTTATGTTAAATTGACCACAAATGTGTAGCACCTGTGGCTAGGTTAAACAAGCATCGCAGAACCAATTCTGGTCAACATAATAAGACATTATAAGGCACAGTTTTGTGTCCCATCACATTATATAGTCTGTTTAGAGTAGCTATATATACTTTCCAGTTTAGTTGCTATAGTACATTTCCAGTTTAAATGCTAAAGGGTAACTAATCAAAACTAGACAGATTAGTTCGAATACAACTGAAAAATTATACCAGACCCATCCTGTCGTGTGATCTTTCACACAGGTACAGAGTATTCATCACTGCAAGTGAATAACACACCAAATTAAACCGTTTATGATAAAAGTTTGAGTTGTGCTCTATAGTCTTTTTATTATGTTGAACTGAATTAATGCAACGTTCTGTTCAACACGTGCTGCACTTACAGTTGTGAGTTACAGTTGTGTGCAAAAGTTTAGGCAACCTTGGTCAAGTTGCATTTTAATTTTCTTAGTGAAATAAATACACGTCCTCTACAGGTAACACACTTCTGCTCGTGTTAATGCAGTTTCCTTACACTAGCAAAATTTAGCATGATGGAAGAAATAAAAGATAAACTGTGGCCTGTACAAAAGTTATGACACATATTTTCTGTTTTTCCCCCAACCAGTGCATGGTTGCAGAAAAATGCAAATGCATTTTAGTTTGCTCCCTGTTAGAGAATGTGTTCTTATTTTCATTTAGAAACGTATAATTTAATCACGTGTTGGCCTCATATGTTGAAGCGCACCATTAGAAACTGGACTTTATAAAGAGAGGAGAAGTTACTGCAATATCCACTGCCATTTGTTCCACCTAGTGCCTGGCTTTAGTTGGTAGAAACATGGCCTTAGATTCCAGTTTCTAAAATCATTTTATCCAGTGGTTCTCAAACTGATTCTCAAGGACCACGGAATGGTCCACGTTTTCGTTCAATCACAAGGATCATAGGGATACAGCAAAAATATAGAGAATATGGGGGTCCCTGAGGACCACTTAGAGAGCCACTGGTTTTATCTACCCCACTCATACCAAACGAACCTATTGAACATAATGCAGTGTTTTATGTTACCAGGACATCGTTCCAACGTCTGTTTGAATTTCTGATCTTCCATTCGAATAGTGCTTAATGAAGTGTTTAAAAAAAAGGTCTCCTGATTATATGTATAATTTTGCAAATATTTATTTAACAATGCCGTTCCTCTGCGAACGAGAGACTAGTATTTGTTCTTTTCTTCTTCTGGTGGGGAGGGGTGGAAATACAAACCCAAGCTCAGAAAAAAGCATTAAAAGTAAAGACTAAAGAATTATACTTTTTTGAAACTGAATTTTGTACAGTGTACATACTGTGTTCAGAACGATCATAGTTTAAATGATATGTTGAGATATTTATGAGTAATCAGTATTCGCGTTCAGTCATCTCTAAATATTGGGGGTCGAGATGGGCCAAAGTGTTCGGAGTGAAAGAAAAAAAACAAGCTGATTATCAGACGGAGAGGAGATGTGTTTTATTGAGAATATTTATGGGATCAGAAACTGTTGTTGGTATTTTCTGTCACTCTCAAATTGACTACAAGCATTTGTTCTCTTTGGTGAAATTATCACTATCATTATTTTTTTCCACTCCTCACGATTCAGGCCCTTCTCAGCATGCTGCTCCCGATGAGCCACGATTCTGAAAACAGGCCCACAGCGGTGGGTTCACATTAATGGAGCCTGTTCTTTTAATATGGGGACTTTTACAGAAGCACTGCTTTGTCATTATTTGTGTTACATCAACAACAACAACAAAAAAAGCAATTCTACAGACTTTTCTGTGTCCAAGACGACAAAACTGTTTGGTATTTTGTTTCTTTTATTGTTAGTATTGATTAAAACATGTTCCATTTAATGTTATACACTTCTACCAAGAATAGCACCCCAAAGTCATGGATTTTTACTTGTATTCCTTTGTGACCTGTAGGTTGGCCTTTGGTGTGGCACAAGATGTCTGGAGCCTGCACCAGCAAAAAGACATCAGTTTGAGCATAACCCATTAATGTCCATTAGTATCTGCGGATTTAAAGCTCCGCTGGTCCATATGGTTGTAAAAGTGAGGGTTTTCTCTCTTGTCATAATTTTATCATACTAAATTCAGTCTTCTGGTTACATGGGATTCCTGAAAATCTCTGAAAATTCAAATTTGACTCTTAATAAAAGTGTAAAAATGAGTCCATCAGAAATAGAAATAAGCACCCTTAAATGTTCCAACTTGTACGCAAGGTGTAATTTCATCACTTTAGTCCAGGATTGTTTGATCTCATCCACAAAAAGGCTGGCGATTCTGTAGGTTTTCATTCCAGTCACACTGGAGTCGAAATCTGCAGCCTTTTGAGGACTGAACACGCCAACTTTAAACCGATCCGGACCATTTTCCTTGTCACACATTGGACACGAATGGGTTAAAGTGAGGTTCCAAAATGGGGTGTAGTTAAATGTCATCCAGACGTGATTCTGGACGGCGTCCAGGCTGGTAGCTGGAGATGAGCCGGAGAGGTGTGTGGAAAGGGACTGGATTTTGGAGGAATTTGGTAGCCCTGTGCTTTTAAAGGTCTTTTGCACTTTTTTGTTTGTTTGGCAGAACTGATGTGGGGAATTATGGGGTGTGAGAGAGAGAGAGAGAGAGAGGTGTAGAAGTATTCAAAGATTGTAATATTCTATTTATTGTATGGCTGCAGGTGTGTGAGGTTTCAGCCTTGCGTTTGGACGCTGGAGGGACTTCAGGAGGCAGTGGGCTGGTCAGGGGTGTTAACCTTGCACTGAACTCTACCTCTGCATAGAGTTTTCTTTTATTTTCTTAAGCGTATCTCTCTCTCTCTCTCTCTCTCTCTCTCGCTCTCTCTCTCTCGCTCTCTCTCTCCCTGTCTGTGTGTCTCTCTCTCTGTCTCTCTCTCGCTCGGTCTCTCTCTCTCTTTCTCTGTCTCGCTATTTCTCTTTCTCTTTGTCTCGCTCTCTGTCTTTCTCTCTCCTTCTCTTCCTTTAGAGTTACCTTGACTCTTTTTCCTTTTTTCTTTTTCTTTCGTTCCTCGCTCTCTCTCTCTCTCTCTCTGTTACTGTCTCTCTCTCTCTCTCTGTTACTGTATCTCTCTCTTTCTCTCTCTCTTGCCGATTACTTTATCTATGCTTTTTTCTTTTTTTGACTTCTAGAATTCGTAGACTCAACTTTCAGTGTCTTTCTACTATTTGGTGGTTTCCTGTGCTAACTAAAGAAAATGAAAAACTGCTGTAGTTGTGATTTTTTTTTTAATTTGATCTGTTTTATGTTTAGTCATTGGTTGTATACAGTTTTATCCCGAATGCTCCGTTATTGTTGTCGTTTTATTCTTCTTATTTTATTTTTTTTGTTTGTGTTGAAGGTCAGCCCTCAGTCTGTGCCCGCTGTGTGCCAAGTGCTGAGCCCTGTGTTTCTGCTCTGAGCTTTAGTTCACTGCGTTTTCTGTTTAGAAAAAGTGAACCCAGCTCCCACGGCCGCCGCGGCAGGGCTGGAGGCACGAAAGGCCGCATGCAGTTTCTTACTCCCGAAACCTATGATTTTAACCAGTGCTCCCGGTTCAAAAAGCAATGTTTAGCAACTGGCACAAGAAATAAACTTTGAAAAGTTGCAATAAAAGCGTCCTGGCTGTTTGGGTCTGCTTTCATGACTACCTGTTTAGTTTCAGATTTCTATCTGAATGATGGTTAACAAAGACTTTAACTTTATCTCAGTCTGAAGCCTTTGGGAATTATGGTGTTTCTCAGACTAAAGGAATGCTAGCGATACCTTTATACGGGGGTCCTCAGGTTACGACAGTCTCGACATACAACATTTCGAGTTTACTCCCATAAGAAGGTAAAAAAACTGAGACACGAGTGTTTCGGCGTATGCCGTTAGCGTCATACTTACGGACTATGTGGGCGACCTAGTTTGGTGTATGCAGTAACGCGGCGTATGAGTGAGGGAGCAGGCGCCCACAGTACTCTTACCTACGCCATTCTGGACTGTTAAAAGCGCAAGCGCTTTTACACTCATTTTTATTTCATTATTTCTGTTACTACAGAACAGTGTACAAGTATATAGTATATGTATGTCCTATTTCTTTTTCTGTGGATTAGTTGTGTTTTCATGCTCTAGGTTATGAGTTTACTGTGTTACGATCGGTAAGTGACTGAGGCTGGCGTGTATTTTGACATAAACCAAAATTCGGGTCACATCACAGGAACGGATCTCGAGGACCCCCTGTATTGTCTTGGTTCTTTGAGTCAGCTTTCATGATTAGTAGTTTGTATTACTGTACTTCACTAAAAACAGTTTAAATCCACTTTACAAGAGGTCTGAAGGACTGTGACTTTGGAAATGTAGGTTTTGTTTATTCTAGGTGAACTGCATGTTTGACTACCCCTTTTCTTTGGGGCGCATCATCAGAAACGGAATAAAAATAAAAATTCTTTACAATAGAACCAACTCTGTCATAACACTTTTTTGTATCTGGCCTAAAGGGTTAATAGATTATATACAGTATGAAAATTTGCTTATTCTCTCATTGGGTGAGGGAGTTGGGTTAGGGCAGCTTTTTAAAAACCAGACATTCTAAAATACTCCTGTAACACACTATGCTGTTGACAGTATTTTAGAGCTCAGGCAGTTGACAGTGGGGCCTTTTCTCCTCTAAATGGGTGCCTCATGAAGCAGGTCAGGTCGGTGGGTCCAGCATTAACGCTCTCACCAGCCTTGAATGAGCCTTGAGCAACAGGCCGGACGCCGACCAGCTGGGCAGCTAATTGAGTTAGAGGCAGAGATGAAATGATGGAACAGTAGAGGGTGAACTTTAGCTTACAGCACATATAGAAAGTCTTTTTTAAGCTCTCTCTATGATTTGATCAACAGATAGATTAAAAAGGTTATATTTATACTCGAAATACAGCCTGCGTCTTATTGGCTCCCCACTGGGTCACATGGTTTGCCACGTTACTTTCATTGCACTGTAAACTTGTGATGATCTCCAGTGTGACCTCAACCAGCACAGCGAACAGAGCAGCTCCTGAAAACAATGAGACACTGCAGTTTATTTTTGAATCAGCATCTCTATGAGTGTGAAACCATTCCCTGCCAGTGTCTGTTAAATTCCTACACAAGCACCTCATTCTGCTT
>JBBPCX010000006.1:5446914-5494490 GCA_037974365.1 Hydrocynus forskahlii
GCCTGATCATCTGAAATCATCTGCTCCTGGTTCTTCACTGGTTCAGGACTTCAGTTAGATGCTCTTTGTTCTGCTTGGATGATTCATACGTAGGTCACTGTGTGTCTGAACAAAAATAAAACATTCCTCTGAAACTGGTCAGGTTCAGGGACTGGACTGGAAATGAGAGTCTTTGAAAGTCTTTCAGGATATCTGGAGAACTGTTCCTCAGGACCACATTAAAAATACGTGAAAGTCTGGATCTTTGGAGGCTAAATGTGAAATGAGGTGTGGCTCAAGACACAATACACAAATAAACAATTCTAAAATTAATCTTTTTAAATAAACTTTGCAACCGTTTGAATACCATTGTTGCCAGTGTAGACTGGTCTTGCTTTCATTTTGATTTTCAGAGAATTTCTTTCCTTGACATTATGAAAACAACACACATGCACACACACACACACACACACACACACACACACACACATATATACACGCACACACATATGCACATACACACACATACACACATACACACACACACACACACACACACACACACACACATATACACATGTACACCCACATGCACTTCTTGCATTTAATCTACCTGAGCTCACAGAGGCTCAACATGACAGCACTACACGCACAGCTGTCACTCTGCCAATAGATGCTTGATTGACACTGAACACATTAGATCCACCTAGGGGCCTCTAGCCTAGTATGTATGTGTGAATGTGTGTGTGTGTGTGTGTGTGTGTGTGTGTGTGTGTCTGAGAGCAGCTGAAACCTGAGGATGGCTAAATCCAGGTTGGAATGGCTGCCGGTGCTGACCTGCACAAGAGGGGGTCACGGAGAAACAAAGAGCATTCAGGTAGCGCCTCAGACTGTCTCCCAGCCTGATAAGACAGGGCCAAGAGGCTAATGTACAAGAGTTTGCATTGTTAGCACTGAGGACAAAGATGAATGCGGCAGGGGCTTTTCTTTCTCTTTCGGACGCGAAAAAAAAAGGAGTGACGAGACTCGACTGACAGGAGAGTAAACATTCTAAATCCGGCAGACATTCCCGAAATTCTGAGCTGTGTTGAAAAGCACCGTACAACACTGCTTTAATAATAATAATAATAATAACAATAACAACAACAACAATAATAATAATAATATTAATAATTAAAAGACTCCCATTTAATTCACCTCACATTTACAACAGCCTATAACTCACTCTGCCTTAGAGCAACATAAGCATATTAATGTAGAAACATAGAGGATCTGTTTCACCCATTCCGCTCACTGTTATTACAGTCGGACGGTCACAACATGTTTTTTGCCTGAAGCTCATCATTTCGCAGTGTTGTGTTTGGGACGCCGGCATATATGTCTTTCCGAGCTAATGGACTCAGTAAGTCTGAGATAAATGCATGAATGGGGGGGATTTCCTTGCGGAAGTCAGTTTTTCCGTCAGCGTAATCCTAGATGAAGAATTTTTGCAGTGATTCATAGAAAGTATATCCTGTTGCATATAAGCAGGTTCGGTTACTGTGGCAATACGGAGAACTGACTTACCTGCTGGAAAACAGGCTCCGAGAGTTTTCCATCACACAGTCTGTGCATTAGCTGTTTGTTTGCTGAATGTCTTGCCAGCTAAGTCAAGCATTATTTCTTGTTTACAGCACTTTTAATTTGAGGTTTATTCCTGCGTATGTAGTGAAAGTGTGGACATGAAGCCCACGTATCATTAAAGCCCCCTATTAACATCAGTTTAAAGATAACTGAGGGATAGTTTATGCTGATGAGAGTGAATTGCAATTTATGTCGACATGGTTTCTGTTTATAAGTCAATCAGCTCCCTCATTCATGCTTTGAGTAAATCAGTCTTTTATCGAGGATGTGGAGAGTATAGGAAGATGAAAATAAAATTAAGAATAAAAATGAACTAGGTAATTTTTCCTATGCCTCAGTGTTTCCAAGCAGGAAGGGTGAAGGCTGGGACAAATGAAGCACCACCTTTTTGAACTGCTGCTATTTGAGAGCTGTGGTTTCAAAATCAGAATCAGAAAACTTTAACGATCCCAAAGGAAATTGCTTATGTAACGACTGCACTGACACAAAGAGCACAAAGTACAACATAAAATATAGTATAAGCCAAAATCAAACTCTCCAGGAAATACTCTGAAAGTACTTTTTACTATATTCACTATGCAATTTACACAAAATGCTGTGGAGAGGCGGATATAAAGATTATAGTTAAATAATTACTGCAATTTCATACCAGTGTCACTGAACTCAATTATGTTACATTAAATTACATTAATTTATCCAAAGTGACTTACAGTATGAGGAAACACTCAAGTTTCAGGACAGTGTGAGAACCAGAGGAGAGTTCTAAGTGCTACAGTCTTGATGTAGGGAGTAGTGCAAGAAAGTGTATTAGGTTTTAAATAGGTGCCTTAGGATGAACATTGTGTGAACCTGCCACCTTGTGCGAAGGAGCCTGAAGACAGCAGCCTTTTGTGCTGGTTTTAGGTGTCAGCATACATATTACCATTCCGGAAGGGATTTCGGTGTGAAAATAAATTCACTGCTAATTTTGATTATTATGAGCTGACGTTAACAGACAAACCTTAGAGAAATTGTGTTCTTGCTTGATGGCATAAAAACATCAGTTTAAGTCTGTTTGAAAGAAAGTTTTACTCCTGCACATGTAGTGTAAGTGTACACACGAAGCCCACGTATCCTGAAAGCCCCCTATTAACATGAGTTCAAGGATAATTAAGCGATATTTTGCGCTGATAAGCATTTCCGATAATTAAGGTGTGACGTTCTTAGGCCCACTCATGTTATGTCTGCATAACCCACTGGCTTCCCCAGGACACATACACCACAGTTTGCGTAATATTTACCCTGTTGATGTGTGTATGAGTTCAAAAACAAAAGCTCTGAGCAAAGCCACAAATAAATTAAGAGTGATTATGACACTAGTGCTGCTTATACAGTTTTATATCACAAATGTATTAGAAATCCCACCTAAATTCAAAATCAAAACCACAATTCGAATGTTGATTAGGCTAATAATTGCTAAGACAAACCAAGAAAGTGTTGATGCATGCAGAGAAACTGCTGTTGTCAAATGTTTCTGTGGTTAACCCTTTAGGGACCAATCCTCGTCAAACTTCACAGTTAGTTAGGGCTTGGTGAGACCTTTCAAACGACTCCTCATTTGTCATAATATCCCCTGGCGATCGGGAGTTATTACCCAAAAACTGTTCACCTCCCCCCGCTGTCTCATTATTTTTGTCCACCACGGACCTTCCAAGCAGCATAGCTCCATGGTGCAAGCACCCAGACACTTCAAACTTCACAGTTAGGTAGGGCTCGACAGTTGAAAAGGGCTGGAAATAGCGATGATAATGGTGGCTGGGTTTATTTGAGAAACGAAGTGTATCAGGCCTGGATCAAATGCTTTGATGTATAAACGTCATAATGACATCATAATATGCAAATTAGATGGGTATATTTATACCCCACCTAAACTTCAGGTCATGTCCAACATTTTTCTGATTTACAGTAAGTCTCTATCTTCAACCCCTTTTAAACCACAAGCTTTTGAAATGTTGATGTCAACATCCAGTATTAAAAAAAACCCCTGGCGCTTAAAGTGTTAATAGTGATATCTGTCACACTACAAATTATGGCACTTTTTAAAATTGTGTGTTTGTGGTGCTCCTTGTCTTTGAGTCTTTTATTTGATAGTAGCTCAGAGTAGCAATACACACACCGCTCCTTTTCTCAATCTTAATCTTAATTTTGCACATATTTGTAAATACCTATGTGTAATATATATCTCATACCGTGTATTGAAATATTATACAGTTACAACATTTAGCAGACGCTCGTATCCAGAGTGATGTACATCAGTACAATCAGTGTAATCCACATCTGCTCTACATACCTTCAAAGTTAAACTCAAATCAACATTAACCAAGTTACTGCCAGCTAAGTTACACACATTAGCCAATCCTATCAACCCTGAAGTAGTTTATAAATTACTTTACAAAGTGCATTTACGAACCATAAGCAGCAGTGTATGGATTAATGCTTTGCATTGAGGGTATTTTGGTTTTCTATGAGAGCAAATGATTTGCTGTATGCTTTCTCCATCACAGCTTTTAAAATTTTACTTCAGCCATTTTCCAGTACTGGGAATGTACAATAACATGTTGTATTCGCACCAAGCTCACGTGATATATATCCATCATTGCTATTGGAACAAAATCTCATATATTTTTTGGTCCATTCATCAAAATTGTACATAATGTAAAAGGTAGTGGGTACTGGCAAATTATGTAAAATAAAGAAACACAGAAAAGACAGAGAAACAGGGTTTTATTTTATATATAACACACTGCTCCTACAGTCTCACATACTGACTCACTGATCCTCCTCAACACATCCCTGCGATACTCCACACCCAGCCTCACACAGCCTAAACACACACATATACACAGACACATACACGCAAGTGTTAACACGCGTGTACATGTGAAACAACACACACTCTCGCATGTGTGACAAAATGTGTCTCTTGTGTAATATGTGAGTGTGGTGAATTACAGAAACTCCTCACGTGGTAAAATCTGGACTTCAGGGTTTCTTTAAAAAAAATGAACCATCACAAATCAATCAAAAAACGAAAAGTGATGACATTTTAAAGCTGAACCTCTTTGAAAAACCCAACAAAAATGCTGCAATCCATCAGTGTTGTGGTTTATCAGCAGAGCAGAGTTTAAGAGATTATAATAAATAAAAATGCTATTATCTCTGTTACCCCAGTTGGTTAACCAGCTGCAGGCACTGCTCTGACTTTTATCACTTCACTTTCACTTTGAAAAATCACTTTCAGTCAGTA
This sequence comes from Hydrocynus forskahlii, assembly GCA_037974365.1. Classification (NCBI taxonomy): domain Eukaryota; kingdom Metazoa; phylum Chordata; class Actinopteri; order Characiformes; family Alestidae; genus Hydrocynus; species Hydrocynus forskahlii. The sequence goes on from JBBPCX010000006.1 coordinate 5,451,803, forward strand.
ACTGGTGTAATCACTCATATCTGGTATTTCACTTCATTCATTAGCACTCTTCATGTTAGATCCAAGTCACACACACACACACAACCACACTCACACACTAACACACATACACACACACACACACACAAACCACTTACTCACACAGACATATTTCTGAATGATACCCTGATAGTCTTTATTTTGCACATATATGTCAGTACCTAACTTCTACTGGAACAAAACCACTGGGTCATTTCCACTGGTCCATTCATCTGAATTTTCTATAATAAAAATGTAACTGGTGTCTGTATGTAACAAAGATGACACTGTAACTATTTTACTCTCTCTCTCTCTCTCTCTAATACTGTAAATGTCACGATTTCAGTAGTATATCAACACTAAAGGTGATTCACGTGAGCTTTATTTGGCTGTTGTGGATTAAACACAGACACCTGAAGCTTGTAAAAGACATTCCATGTTTGTTATGTTCTTGATTGTCTTTTGTGCCATTTTTGGTTTCTATTGGTGGTGGGATGGGTGTCTTTTGTCTCTTCCTCATTTAGACCCAACCCCCTTATTTAAAGCTTGTAACATATTAACACATTAACCCATATTTACATTCAATAACACATCTTACACGTCCACAAGCCTTGGACTGATGACTGGGTCCAACCGAAATGTGACTGGTTGATTTCACTGTCACTTTCTGATGACGCCCAGCTCCTGAAGGCCTGACCAACTGGAGGACTCACTTTGCTGTCTGCACACCATGAAGAAAAACAGATCTTGTCCAGGAGTCCAGGTTTTACACTTATATCTTAAATGTCATTCTTTTTCCTTTTGTCTGATGAAGGCTTTGCCTTTGCTGCTTTTTCAGCTTTTTTTTCTTTGCCCTTATTTTCTCCCTCCCTCACTCACTCTGGGCCTAATTATGAAGCAGCTTCAAATAAATACATTTTTTTTCTCCTCCGAAAAACAGTATAGCCCCATTTTTTGTTTTTTGTTTTTTACCAATAGAGGTACATCTCTATTCTTTGTGCGCTCTCATTGAGGTAGGGGGGCACTTAGGGATCGCTCCAGCCAGAGATTTGCTGGGTGCAGTAATTGTGTCTCATTAGTTCTAACAGTAATACAGGGAAGCCATACAGGCTGTGCAATTAGCAAGCTGAGACGTGAATGAAGTAGTTAATCAGGGGACAAAGGCAGGGGCTCAGCACCCGCTCAGGCCCAAAGAAACTAGGACCATTGTCAGAGACACAAGGAATGCATGCAGAGATGCCTTCATTTAGGACAAATCGAGCTGGGGGATGGGGTGGGGGAGTGTGGGAGGGGGCTGGGGGGTAGGGTGGTCTCCAAGCTCTTTCCATTGCTTTTCTTTCCCCACTTAACCAAACTTCCTGCTTTTTCACGCGTTTCAGAAATAACAGTTCAACAAAAAGCCCACAGACTCCCTCTGGAGTTGACATCACAGAAAAGAAACTGTAAAGCAAGCAAAGATTTGTTACAGCCCCTGTGTACCGGCTTTATGTAGCATAAATTAATGCTTAACTCGTGAAAGGAATCATTCAGAGCCGCAATGCAAATAAATATTAAAAAATGCAGAATGAAAATAGAGCACATCAATTAACTCTGTGGGTTTTTGAAAGGAAATGAATAGTGAGATGTAATTCTAACAGTGATAGTCACTAACCCACAGAGTGAACAGTTTAATTCCTTGTGCTTTGTAATCACGTTTATGTGTGTGTATGTAAATTTAAGTGAGTTTGGTGTGTGTGTGTGTGTTTGTATGTTTATCCATATCTATCCATCTATCTATCTATACATCTATCTATCTTTCTATCTATCTGTCTATCTCTCTATCTATCTGTCTGTCTATCTGTCTATCTATCCATCTAGATATGTATGTATACCTACCCCATGTCCCAAAATTGCAGAAATACAAACCTGTGTGTACCTGCAGTGTTGTACTTTCACAGTCCTCGTGTCTCAAGTCTTTAGTCCCTCAGCCCTCAGATGGTAGCAATAAAATCTGCCGACTCAGGAATCCACAAGACCTCTTGCCATCTCAGGAGAGTATCCAGAGAAAAAGAGAGAGAGAGAGAGAGAAAGAGAGAGAGAGAGGAGCCGGGAATAACAGTTCTGCAGTTATCTTTGCCGCCCTCTTTCTCCCTGAAGCTTTATCTTTCATCCCTGCTAATCACTCGCATAGCAGCATGGACAATAAATGAACCTCTCCTGGCCATTAAAATCAAGCTCTGAATTATTGACATGTAATTAGAGTGTCTTTCTAATGGGAGAAGCTGAAACGGGTGGCTCTGCAGAGAGAGATTGTGACTGCTGCAATGATCAGAACTTGAAACTAAAAATGAATAATGATAATAATCATAATAATAATAATAATAATAATAATAACAACAACAATAAAAATATAATAAACCAAACTCATACTATTCTGTTTAAAAATAGTGTAGGCCTGTAAGCCTAATCTTCAGCGCGTCATCTTCCTCGTTATGGTGAAGGGAAGCATGTGTTTTCAAATAGGTTTTTGGATTATGCAAATGGGTCAGAATATAAGTACATAGTGAACTCTGAGACACAGTTGTTAGACAATTATCACTACAGTTTTGCAGGTATCATTTTTTTCATTTTTAATTATTAATCTCTGAATAATCTCTAATAAAGTTCTGCTGCTATAATACAGTACTTTATCATTCTGTATTTATTCACACTAGTGCTGTAACTGCTCCTGTCTGTATGTTGTCTTGTGTTGTAAATGTACTGTAGCTCTGGTGTTTTTTTGCACTCTCTCTTTAGTCCTGTCCTACACTTTTGTTGTCTATTTTTGTTCTTTGTGGGTCTTTTTTGTTCTTAGTCCTGGAGGTTGCACTACAGTTCTAGAGGAACACTGTTTCATTTCACTGTGTAGATGGTTGAAATGACTTGACGACTTGACTTGAAGTTCATTGTTTATGACAGACTGAGACTTGGAAGAATGATTCTAATGATTCTAAGGTGTGTCAGTGGAATAATTTTCAGTGCAATTGTCAACTACAGAGACAAATTCCTTTGGCAGTAGCTGAATTTCGGTATACCACGCCGAATGGCCAGACAGAGTCAGGTTACCCAGGCTTTAATCCCTCCGTCCACTGTAACAGGCCTTGAGTTTGACGACTTGTTTACATTATGCTCAAGTAAATCAAAATCAAATCAGGTCTGCCTACTAATCTCATTTTATTTACTGCTAACATTAAGTCCTTTAGCATCCCGTCTGCTTGCCTTCGCTGTTTGGGGGTTCGGATCCGGCTTAAAACCCAAGTCTGTGTTGATCAAGACGGTCCTGTCAGTGTGGGACAGAGAAAATAATCTGTAGATGTACAGTTATTACTCCTAACGAGCTGGATACTAATTAGCTAATCATATAGGATTTAGTAGGGATTTTCCAATTAAAAAGAAATAAAAATTAAACATTCATTAAAACATTCTCATGAATTATGTCTTTTTGTGTCAGACGGGCCATATATTTTTGCAGATGAAAATGCCCCAAAACCTCAAACCCTTTAAAATATTGATCTTAAAATGTGGGCCAGTTTAAGGAAAACGTAGTTAATATTTACATCTCTGCTTTGTACCCCAAACACGGTATTAATTAAGGGTCACAATTCAAATCCAGAACATCCCGTAGCAGGAGTGAAGCTCTTATCCAGTCAGTCCTATGGTCTGGAGATTATTTCACATAGATTTCAGCTCCTGTGGAACTCCCACTCATGCCCTTTTGTGTGGCAACATCTGTTGTCCTTTTTCCTGGTCTGGCAGAATCACAGGTGAAGGTGCAGCCAGCGTTTGCCCTGCATTGTTCGGAGTCCCACACGGGCCCTGAAAGAGTGAGGTATCGTATCTCCCCCCACTGACGGATCTCCGCGTCTTCTCTGGTTTCAGAAAGCAGCCGTGGAGCTGTTTTCCCATCGCCTGCGCTGCCTGCCTCATTGAACAGACATATCACTGCCCTTTTGTGGCGGTGCCGTTCTTCCGGACGCTCCCGGAAAACCTCACAATGCTCTCTGAGGAGCAGGGCTGTGTCTGCAGGACGTTTCTGAATTGGACGGGCCCTCAGGTTTCCTCTGCCGAGAGATAATGCCTGAACACAGTGGCCTACATTTCCTAAAGACGGTCAGAATAAAACTGCTCGTCTAGAGTCAGATCCTCTAATCCATTTATACAGGCAACAAAAACATCCAGATTTTTTATCAAATAGGACCTATATTCTAGGTTTTGTGTCCACGTTTGATGTCTGTGTTGGCTTTTGTACCTGAAGCATTTATTAATTATCTGAACTGCTTATCCTTATCCAGGGTCACTGTGGGTGTTGAAGCCTGTCCTCTCGGTCACCAGGCGAAAGGAGAAAGAGGCTGCCAATCCACCTCAGGGCAGACACACAGACATTGAGGCAATGACCATTTTCCAACATCTCTTTATCCCTTAGAATTAAATGCTGTTTTTGTTAATGTGCCTTTAGGACTGGTATATGTAAATGAGCTCTACTCTGATTTGTTTTCCTATACTGTGCTTCTTTCAAAAAGTAATCTTGGCTAAAACGCCCTTTCTAACTTCAGCATGAGTGGGTGAGGTAAATTACTGTTCTACGGAACCAGTTTTGTAAATTGGACGTGTGAATGTGAGGAAAGTTCTTGACGGTTTAAAGAAGTGTTGTATGTTTCCTAGAACTGAATGTTCACATCACGAATCAAAACTTTTTTAGAGTGATGTTAATCCAAAGCAACTACTTTCCTACAAAAGTCCATAACCAAGCAGAATGCCTTTTAATTGAAACACTATCTCTGAAAAGTAATGTGTATTCCATTAGTTAATGATGCACCTCGAGGGCACAGATGTGTATTTTGTGGTAGAAAGAAGGGATTATAAAAAGCCGAGCTTCAGCATTTCATTAACACCCTCCGCAGCCCTCCACCCATTGTTATTTGCAGGTGCTAATGATAATGTGGCCCTTTAAGTACACAACTCATTTAGCCAAGTGCCAGTAAATGACTTGATTAGATTCTTTTCAAGCCTTTCCCATTGTCCTGCTTATACGATTTACTGCGAGTCAATGGTCTGACGCTTTTTTTACAATCCTCTGGGAGTTTGCTCCAATGCCGCTAAGCAAACAGTGTTGATTTAGCTCCTGGAGCTAAGCGCTAGGACCACCTGGTTCTTACAGCATGGGGAACTCAGGTTGCTTTTAATAACACCAGTGGAAGCGCCTTGTTATTGCCTACTGGTGCGGTTCTTCCACTTTCCATTTGGGTTGGCTTGGCATGTCCACTGGGGTGGCTTCTCTCAGCAGGCCTGGCATGGAGGCTTGCATAACTGGATGCTCTGAAAGCACATGTTCTTTGGTGATGATAGGCTAAATACAAGTCTTTTTTTCTCCTTTTTGTCGTGTTGGTTTTGGCTGAAATAGCCAGCTTACACTGAAAGCTTAAGCAGACAGCACACGTAGAACTCTTTATTCAGGTCTGCAATTTTAAAGACTTTTTGTCAGATACGCTCCAGTACTGCATAAACAAGTGGTTACATCAGCAACAGTCACACAAAGATACACTCACCTTGTTGCCTCTCTTGGTATAGTTAGAGACTACCCCTCATCTCTTTCCTGCACAGTTTGAATTAGTCATGCTCTTGCCCTTCACTGGTGGTCAGCTGGCTGGATATTTATGGTTGACGGACTATTCTCAACCCGGCAGTGACACTGAGGTGTGTAAAATCCCAGCTACACCACTGTGCCACACACCAGGGCTGTGACTAGGTCCAGGCAACTGGACTGTTTTTCCAGTAAGCCCCCAAATCTTTTCCAGGGTTACAAAAAAAAAAAAAAAAAAAAATCATATTCAGCACACCTCACATTAATGCATAAACGATGTCTGAGATGCTGCTGCACCCTCAAAACACCTTCCCGCAGCTATGGATGGGCTCCCTCTGGTTAGTAGACTTCACATGATCACTTTACCCCACTGGTTTGGGGCAAAATAAAAGCTAAAAAAGTCTACCACTTTATGTTTACTGACCTTGAGGCGGCTGTGCTTATTTATTGGTCTCTTTAAAGTAACGAGATGCACAGCATGGATGGTTAAAACAGAGATTGGGAGGTTCAGGAAAGCTGTAACATGCCAGATAACTATGGTTAGGAGACTTATTTTTGTGCACAGTGCTTATTATCCAGTCAAACCAGCTCAACTAACATTGAACAGCAAATGAAAAAGCTCAGGTTTTTTAGAAGACATGAGAAACAGAAGCGACTTTGGTCATGGTGTCTCTTGGATGCATTCGGTAGCAGTTTTTTGGAGGAACATTGTTGCCATTAGATAGGTGACCTGTAGCCATTAATGGTATATATCCAGCACATATGACTTGTTTTCAGTGGAAAAGACACGTTTTCCGCACAAGACCCTCATGTAAAGAGAATAGTGGCATCAGGCAACACTGTTGGAAATATCCAAATGATAGCTAACAGGCGAAATTAAACAACACTGATCCACTGTCGTGATGCAAAAAGCACAGCTCTGCAACAACGAGATGTTCAATACAAGTACAGAAAAGATTGCACTGGTCATAATTGACAGAACACAAAGGCTCAGGATCAGCTTCCATGCTCAGGACATGAGTCTCCATGCCATCACAACTTTAAACTGTGTTCATTATAACACAAACTGAAGTCTCTGCCTCACTGTGCCTCACCTGTTGTCTGGTTTTTATGTCTCTATGCATCACCAGCAACCAGCACAACTGCCCTTCACAGTACATACTCTATTCTGTACGTTTGCACATGTCCTGTTTACCATTGTAAATGTTTGTTTACTCATGTTTTCACTTGAAATATTTATTTCAATATATTTGTCTACATATTTTTATTACTTAGTTCTAGCCTTTCATTTCTCTTGAACATATTGTTACTACATTGCACTCATAGATGTTTTAGGGGTCCATTTCACTACACGTTGTACTTATATGACTGTGTATGGGACAAATGAATCTTGAATCCTGAATCTTAAACCATTCATTTTCTGATATTTTCAAAATTACCCCAGCCCTGGAAATAATAGTAGTGGCTGCTCTAGTTGTTTAACTTTTTATGTATTGTTTTATTTATTTGTGCCATGCAGGCTAGAGGTTCTTATGAGTTTCTTGCAGAAATTAATAAATATGTTGTACCTTCATGCTCTCCACAGAATTTTTTTTACCTGTTAGCTCTGCCACGCGGTGTGTGCACGTCAGGAGACAGAACCTGGCAGCTCTGCTCACACTCTCTGCTTTGGCTGGAAATCTGCTGTGTGTCATTCAGCCTGTGCTGCACTGTAGTTTAGTTGTAAGTAGACAAGGTTCATGCTTTTGAAAGTGAATTAAAGGAGGGTGAGTGATCTGCAGCACACTCCCTTCACCTCTCTGACATCATGTTCTGTTCAGACTGACAGCAGCTTTCTCAAACGTCTGACCAGGCGGCAAAGGGCCCCACCCTGTATTACACCTATTGACAAAGATACTCCTACACTTGCTCAGCATAGGGCAACTGTTTATTTAACACTGCTGTGTTTAAACATGTTTGTGTGTGTGTGTGTGTGTGTGTGTGTGTGTGTGTGTGTGTGTTTATTTTCAAACAGACAAAACCAGATGAAACCTACGAGATTAGGATAAACAAAATGAGCTGGACTTTGTGTACTCCTTTTTACACAGAAAGGACAAAACCATATCTTTTAGTCTCTGAGATTAAGGTGAGTGTTAGGCTTAGAAACCTTGTGAGACTGAACAGTGAGACTGTTTATTTGTAAATAAGGTGAAATTTGGCCCAGAAACAGTAAAAATTATGTCTAAAATTAGTCTGCAGATGATGATATAAGACGTTGAAAAGAATTCCACAATTACCACATTTGAACTAATTTTAAACCCTGTCTAGAGGTCCTGTGGACTTCAACACTGGACGTTCAGATGACGTCACAAAAAGACGTCCGAAAGACATCTCTTGGACGTATCTTTGCACTGCGGGATAGCTGCATTGCTGTACTTTAACAACAGCCAGTCTTCTATCCTGTTTATGAGGTATTTACTGGAAAGAACTGACTGCAGTAATAATGGTGTATAAATAAACAGAATGTGGATCAATAAAGAGATAGAGAAGAGACAAAGAGCGAGAGCTAGGTGGTTTATTTTGGGTCTCAAGTGCGGTCTAGAGGTCCTGTGGACGTCATAAGTGGACGTTCGGACGACGTCATTTAAAGATGTCTGAAAGACATCTCTTGGACGTGTCTTTGCTCAGTGGAACTGCTGCATTGCTGTACTGCAACAACAGTCAGTCTTCAGTTCTTTAGAAAGAGAGAGTATGAAGAAGTTATTGGAAAAAAGTGGCTGAAGTAATAATGCGGTATAAATAAAGAGAATCTGGATCAATAGGATGGAGATGGAGGAGAACATCTGACCAGACCGCAAAGGGCCCCACCCTGTATTACACCTATTCACAAAGATACTCATGCACTTGCTCAGCATCGAACAACTGTTTATTTAAAACTGTTGTGTTCAAATGTGTGTGTTTGTGTGTGTGTGTGTGTGTTTATTTTCAAACAGACAAAACTGGAGGAAACCTACAATATTCAACAACAGCCAGTCTTCTGTTCTTTAGAAAGAGAGTATGAAGAAGCTAAAGGAAAGTATTGGCTGCAGTTATAATGCTGTATAAATAAAGAGAATGTGGATCATTAAGGGGATGGAGATAGAGATGAAAGAAAGAGTGAGAGCATCTGGGTGGTTTATTTTGGGTCTCAAGTGCAGCGGCCCCATTTGCGAGCAACATGGCCGGTGACTACTGACGGTGCAAAGAACAATGAGCTACATCCGCTATTGACAAACACTGTTGTCCCAGAGAGTGGAGGGTGAGAAGGGAGACGCCAGCTACAAGAAACATCCCAATTTGGACTTTTTGATCAATTTTTAAATTTCCTGCTTTCATGCCATGTCCTGATTTTTTATGCAAAATCCGATTCCAGAGAAGCCAGTGGAATCTCAGTGCAGTAGGTTAAAAATTAATGAGCTTGTCAATGCCGGAGCATTATGTTACTTTTTAACCACACACCTCGTTAAATATTCAATCTCAGGAAAGCAAACATCAGATTCCCGTACCTTTAGCTTTGACTCGCCGTCATGTCTGTGCGGGTGTGTGTGTGTGAGTGTGTGTGTGTTTCCCTCCCTTGTTTACTCTGATGCCAAAAGTTTCAGCTTAATTGGAATTTCTGTAGATGATTTTCAGTGAGTGCACTGCACAGCTCCAAAGCAGTGCAGAGACTGTGTTCATTATTTGTACAGTTGTCTCTCAGCAGGGGGGGAAGCCCTATTAAAAACCTAAATTAGTGGGTGACCACCTAACCAATTACTACCGATAATACAGCCTTCAAAAGTGACCCACAGGGAGCGAGTCCTTTGACTCTTTATTTGGTTGGAAGAGTGATGAGAAAAAGAGGAAAAGCCCTTTGTAAAATTTCTGTTTATGAAATACCACACTATTCACTATTTTGCACGTTCATTTCACCATCAAAGGGTGTAAGAGATGAGCCCGCCAGTGAAATGAACATTTAAATGGAGAGTATTTTACTATTTAAAATACACTTTGCTACTGAAGGACTGCCTTAATGTGTGAGTTATGTCCACTATGTTAAGCGGAGGTTGCACAACAATTAAATTTTGCAAATCAGGTGTTCATCCATTACGCTGTCATCTCACACCAAGAAGGTCCTAATCAGATTCCTGACCAGGTCTTTTCTTTGTAGGTTTGTGCTGGGAAATCTGGGTTCCTCCCACAGTCCAAAGACATGCATGTCATTTGAACTGGAGATGCTGATGACCTGTCCAGGGTGTTTCTCTTCATTTTGCTCTATGAATACTGAGCTAGACTCTACCACCCCATTTAGGCCTTGTTAGGACGAGTGGCTAAGATAATGGATAGATGATGAATGGTGCAGTAGTTTAGCATTATGCTCTAGCAGCAGATGCTACATTTTAGCTGTGCATTGCGGTGTTTGTTCTATTCGTCTCAAATGCTCAGATGCATGCTAAAGTAACACATATTTCAAAATCGTTCCTGTCGCAGCCATCCATGCTGCTATGTGGTGCTTTAATGAGTCCAGACAGAAACATGAAATTGCGTATGAACCGAGCTAGTACAGAGAAAGCTACTCCTGCACTAATCAGTGAGTCTGTGAGGCAGAAATAGATCCTGGACTGAAAAAGTCCTCGCTATCCTATTTTCAAAAATCGTTCAGGTTTAGCCAGCAGTGTTCATTTCAAGTAAACAAGAGACTCTTGTGTGCTTGCAAACAAAAATAGCATACACTTTTGTTTTGCTCTGTGATTGTTCCATTTGAAGTTAGTCAAATAGTGATTTTCTGTCCAAGCAGGCCATTCTCTAAACCTACCCAATCTGGTTTAGGAGCATCTTTTTCAGTGTGGTTTAACCCAGCTTTCAGTCAAATTAGTTTGGAATCTTGTGTAGTAGTTGAACGTTGTTCAAGTTCTTTAGGTTTGGGTTTAGCTGAAAAACTTTCTGTTTTCTAAACTTTCCTCTTGGTTTTTTTTCTGCTGCTGTATTGTAGACTTTGACTGCTGCCCACAGGAATTACTTATTCATGAGCGAGAAGGTCTTGGGTTCAGTCCCCAGCCAGGGTGGCCGGGATCCTGCCTGTGTCACTCTGGATAAGAATGACTTGCAAATCTGTGACTGTAAATGTGTGGAGTTTGCATGGTCTCCTTGTGTCTCTGTGGGTTTCCTCCAGGTCCAGAGACATGCAGATCAGATGAATTGGAGAGGCTAAATCGTCCCTAGATGTGTATTTGAACCCATTTTGCTGCTATGCTATTAACTCTGACCTTATATCTAACTGAGTAGCTTTGCTCCAAAAGATTACTTAAATTTGCAGTGATGCACTTAGTTAAACCAGACAGTTTAACTCTACAAATTCAACACATATGATCTGAGGGCATCTGAATGGAGAAATAAAGTGTATGTGAGGTTAAAGCAGGTAAATGATCAAGTAGATCATCAGAATGTTCATTTAGTTGTAAACTGCTGCTGCAGATATTCAGTCATACCCTTTCTACTCTCTAGGGATAGCTGGTGGCCTGGTGGTTAGGGAGTTGCCCCTGCGATCAGAAGGTAGTGAGTTTGAATCCCAGGCCTGCTAGTGGCACCACTGAGGTACCTTTGAGCAAGATACCATCCCCACACACTGCTCCCCGGGCACTGTGATCCTGGCTACCCGCCTCTTCACTTGGTGAATGGGTTAAATACAGAGAAAGAATTTCACTCTCTGTGGTGTGTTCACGTCCAACAAATGGTCACTTTACATGGTTTGTCTCCAGAAAAAAGAAGATTTTTACAAAGTTAATGTTGCTTCTGAACTCTTGGCCTGTAAGGTTTATATCTACAGACACAGAGGATGAACTTAGCTGTTTCTCCACCTTTCGCTCTGTGAGCACTGGGATAGGTTCCAGCACGCCCCGCCACCCAGGATGTGCTGTTTGGATAATGGATAGATGGATGGTTAGTTAAGTGGCCCATGCAGTCCCTAATTTCTGTAAGTAAGCAGACAAAGAGATGAGAAAAGCTATGTTTCCTCTTGCACTTACAAACAAAAATGTTGACCGAATGAAAGTCTACAATTTTAACAGCATTTCTCTGAAGTGAGCTGTGAGAAAGAAATCAAATCAAGTGATAAGTTACTGTGCCAGTATACAGCCCTGCTTAGGAACCTTACTTTAGTGGAGAGATTTTTGGACTTCTAATTCCTTCCATACACTGACAGCAGTCTCTGAATAAAAACCATCACAGAGCTCTGACTCTGGGTCAACCTGTAGTTGTGGAAGGAAGCGTTTGCTAATATGAGCTGACCTTTATAAGTACATGCTGAATGACTCCTGACACGGTCCCAACTGACAGACAGAGTTGATCAGTAGAGGGTTTAATTCAGCATGTCCCTCAGACACACCACTCTAAAAGGAAGGAGCTTTTGTCTCTGAGCTCAGACCACCATGCTCACACTTCACTCAGCTCACAATGGCGTAGCCCCTTTGCTCAGCATGCTGAGACCTTCCTTTAGTCCAGGACATGCAGCGTTCACATGCCATGTCTAATTAGATGTGCTGATCTAGGATCAGGTCAGCTCCCTATTTAGTGCTGTTAAAGGCAATATCTGATTAAAACACTGACTCTGAAATTTGTCTGCGATAATATGACTCCATGACCAAAACCGCTAAAGAGGAAGGTTTGCAAATAACATCGACATTGATTGTGAAACTGATTGTCAGGACATAGTGCACAAAAATATTAAAGTGCATATCAAAAACAAAGGCATCAAATATATTAAATATAAGACATTTTTAAGAGACTGTGGTGGGCTGGGGCCCCACCCAGAGTGAATCCCTTCCTCACGCCCGTAGACCCCAGGTTAGACTCTGGATACCCTAGTACGGATTAAGCGGTTACAGAATAGAAATGAATGAATTAATGAAAATTTTTTGCGATATTTTGCCTCAAATTTGAAAACAATGGACGAGAATGTACACTATAGGCCAAAGGGATGTAAGCACAACAATATTCTTTTTCAGTTAAGTACATTTTCCAGCTTATTTTTATCTTATTTAAAGAGCTTTGTTCCAGAAGATTACTTTGGTTTGCAGTGATGTTCTTAGTTACACTGGGCTGTTATAACTCTACTTAGTTAACAAATAAGATTCGAAAGCATCTGAAAGGGGGAATTAAGTGTCTCTGACTGGAGGTAAATGCAGGTAAATGATGAAGCAGATCATCAGGACAGTCAGTTAGATGTAAACTGCTTCTGCAGACATTCAGTCAAACCCTTTTTGCCTCTCAAAATACTCATGTGGCTCTCATTTGTCTCTTGAATAAAGAAGATTTTCTTGTTCATTTTTGCAAAATTAACGTTGCTTCCAAACGACTGGCCTCAAGGTTACGTTAGGGTTTAGGTTCAGGATTTAGTAGAATCTTAAATGTAATGTTTAGCTGCATTTTTTAGACATTTAGTTGACTGTTAGATAAAGGCATGATCTACAAAACATCTGCGGGGGATTCTCAATTGGATGATACAGTCACATACATTCAAGATATAGTGCAGTTCGTGAAGAAATCATAAATCAGTCTGCAGCACAAAAGCTCTGAGGTGGTTTGAGGAAGACTGGCAAGAAGCATGGAGTGGAGAATAGAGTAAAACAGAATGTTCTGTAGCTGCAGAGTTCACTCTAATGGAGGCCTTGATTGTTGACTGCACAGCACTTTCTCGACCCGATCAGAGAGAGAGAGAGAGAGAGAGAGAGAGAGAGAGAGAGAGAGAGAGAATAAGAGAGAGAGAAAGAGAGAGAGAAAGAGAGAGAGAAAGCGAGCCAAGCATCCATCTGTGACAGGAATCTGAATCCAGGTTTGGAGATTAAAGTGGCTTCCTATCTCGGCGGCGCCGACACTCTGGGAAATCCATATCGTTCCTTAGTGCTAATATTTCCTTTGCTGGATCAAGTGGGGCTTCCCTATCTGATGGAGCGTTCCTTCTCCATTTCGCCATGCGAGGGAATGCAGAGAAAGCCCTTTGAAATGGACTGATGCACCATTAGCAATTCTAAACATCTCTCTCTCTCTTTCTCTCTCTCTCTCTCTCTCTCTCTCTCTCTCTCTCACTCTTTCCCTGGGTGCCTTTTCTCCTACAGCTTACATTTCACATAGTGCCGATCCCATGTGAGTACACATTGTCTGTTTGTGTGTGTGTGTGTCTGTGTGTGTGTTTTTGAATCTAGAACTATGTGTGTGTGTGTGTGTGTGTGTGTGTGTGTGTGTTATTTTTAATATGACCAGAATGTGCTCCAAGGAAACAAAGGCAGACATGTGACAATACCAGGAAACGTCCAAGCCAAATGAATACAGCTTTGACCTTTGTGAAACACGATGACTTTTGAGGTTAACTTCATTCAGTAGCCCCCCACCCCCCACCTAAATACTACTCATTCTACATCTCTATTTATGTCTGCTGTTATTTTACCTTGCGCAATGCTGGAGTGCACTAGACTGCGCAGGAGATACGCAGCTATTCATGTTTAGACCCAGCAATTACTCCAGACCATAAATAGCATATCAAACCAAAACAGCGTCTGCTCCACTGGGAAGTCTACAAGGTGGGGTGTGTGTATGTGTGTGTGTGTGTGTGTGTGTGTCTGTGTGTGGTATGACAGATGGGCTCTGGCTTCACCCTCTAGTTTCTGGGAAATTGAATCCCCTCTCCCGATTACCGTGGCAACCTTTGACCCCCGGGTCACCCGCACGCAGGTTCTCATGCATTCATTTGTTCATTCATCAGTGGAAAAAACAAAAACAAAAACAAAACAAAACAAAAAGGCCGGGGGATTTCACCAAGCAGAATTTCTGCTACCCATATATCTTAAGCCCATCAAATATCAAGCCTGTCTGGCATGAGAAGCATAAGGGTCAAGTTGAACAATCCTGATTTTGGGCTGAATTATCCACTTAATCAGGCCCTTATAAAACGGCTTAAGATTCATAAGCTTTACACAATATACACCTTTCACTTGTAGAGCAATTATCATAACTCCAGCAGAAAGGAAAAGCACCAAGGACACAGTACTGAGTGAAAGTAAACTGAAAAAAGCGATGCCTTGAACTTATTTGATATAAAAGTGTTCATTGATCATTTCCACATTAATAAAGTGTGTTACGTCACTGTATGTGACCTGAAAGACACAACTGTGTAGATGGAATGCATTATTTATACATGTGAAAATTATTTATACAGTTGAAACATGTGTAGTCAATACACATACGTTTTTTTTTTTAATGTAGGTGTCATAATTCTGTGCTGACAGAAATATGTGCAACCACGGGCTACAGGCGGATCTCTGCCCGTCTCCGGCTAAAACAGGTGGGTCACTCCCCTCCGGAGCCCACTCACCTCAGGCTAGGCCAAACGAAAGAGTTTATGGAGGCTGAAGTAAACTCTTACTGAAGGGTGGCTTGTCTGAGATAATTGAACGGTGTGTCACACAGTCCAGTCTTAAAATAATTTTCGTGGGGTTTAAACATTATGATGATTTATGCAGTTTCGGGGGGAGACATAAACTGTCTGAGCTGTCAATCACTGGATTTGTTATAAATGGTATGTGTGTTTTTTTTACAGTACATATTTAACCCTTTAAACTCTCTAAACTCACTGAATTCCACAAGTAGGCTTACACTTTTCCCTCTTAGTATAAAAACATCCACTATATTGACAAAAGTTTTGGGACACCTGACCATTACACAAAAAGAAACTTTAATGACATTACATTCAAATCCATAGACTTCAATATGGAGCTGATCCCCCCCTTTGTAGCTATTACAGCTTCCACTGTTCTTGGAAGGCAAGATTTTGGAGTTTCTGTGGGAATTTGTGCCCATTCATTCTGTAGAGCATTTCAGGCACTGATGTTGGATGAGAAGGCCTGGCTCACAATCTCTGTTCTAGTTCATCCCAAAGGTGTTGGATGGAGGTCAGGGATCTGTGCGGCTAGTTCTTCCACACCGAACTCAAGTTGGAAGCATGACGTTGTCCAAAATGTTTTGGTCTGCTGAACCATTAAGATTGCCCTTCACTGGAAATAAGGTGGGTCCCAATACTTTTGTCCATATAGTGTACTGAATACTTTATAGTATTTATCAAGTCTTTCTAAGGTGCATTTTAAGGAGCTGAATAGTGTTTCACTTTTGCTTTCCCAATATGACATCATAACAGGGATGGGAATGCGTTTCAACCAATAGTATTCTGTTATGAGTCACAATATGTGCGGAATGCTATTTAACCTATAGTATTCTGTTATAATGTTACAATTCTGTAGTCTTTTATGATGTCACAATGCAGGTAAAACCACAATATAGGTTTAAAATTTTATTCCAAAAGGGAATTTTTCCACTGCGCAAAGTGTCTTTGGTGCTAATAAATTGGGGCAATATTTTTTCCACTGATTTTCAGTTTAGTGCAGAATGTTCCAGTTTTGTGTTTTTTGATATTTGTTCAAGATTGGTACCAACGAATCAGGATTTGAGTGGTATTTGATGGTGCTCTCCTCTATCTTTGATGACAGTTGCAGATGAAGCCAAAGCAATTTAGCAAATACTTTAGATTACCAATAACAACAATAGAATATAAAGTGGAACGCATATATGTTGATGTGTTTTAGAATTATTATTCTGTAAAGAGTTCACCAAGGTAAGCTACTTAGGAAACTAATGCTATTAGTAATTACGCTGGCGGCCACAAAAGAGGTATTATTAGACGTTTGTGAGTGGGTGAGCACAAAAAGGTCACTATATTATTTACTGTCAGCACAGCCAGGGGTTAAGCTCCGACAAGCAAACAGAAAATAAATGACTGTAACTGCATGTTAACATTTTCCATGTTTCCTATCAGTAAGGCTGACTAAATAGAAACATAGCTTAATCAAGCCAGATACTTTAAAATGGTGACTGTTGCTTCAAGCAGATAATAATGAACTAGAGCTAAAACCAGAACTTTAAGAATCAGAACCAGAATCAGAAAACTTTATTGATCCCAGAGGAAACTGCTTATGCTACGACTGCACATACATAAAGAAACACAAAGACAATAACAATATAAATATAACATGAATTCAAAATAAAACTGTCCAGAAAGTACTTTGAAAACAAAATGCTGTGGTCAGTTAGAGAGCTGTACATAAATACTATAGATAAATACATAAAATTACTGTTGAAACAGATGAAATCACAAATGGTGGTTTGGACTTATTCGCTATACTGAGTCTGTTACTGCACATAATGGTGATATAAGTAGTGATATTGCACTTAATACTGTTGCATAAGTAGTGACATAGGTAGCAAGTGACATGATATTGCACATGATAAGACTATAGTACATGATTATGTTGCACACAATAATAATGCATTAGCACACCATAAGTTTCACAATAAGTTACACATTTGTGTAGGTGTGTGACTGGGGGAGGAGTTATAGAGTCTGACAGTTCCCTTTTGGGCTAGTTCTTGCTTCCCAGTTTGCAGGGGCAAATGCCTTGTATCACTTTGCTTTTGAATTTATTATGATGTCTTAATTACATTCCGTAGATCATCATAGTTCTGATCCAGAATGGCCTTGCAATTTAATTACATTGCAGATGTAGGCGTCATGAGGAGATGTAGCTTGAAGTGATTGCCAAGATGGGAAAATGAGCCGCAGTCTACTGTGCAATATTAAATATTTACGTTCATTGAAGAACTGATTCTTGGTGTTATTTATTGATAGAGTGCTGTATCGTTATTGCTTTAGGCTGAAATTTTGCAAAGTAAAGGGGTGAAAAAAAAAATTGATGGGCCCATAGATATAAAGGCAGTTGCATGCATGGAGCCCTGAGCTCACACATTCTGTCACACTTTGTCCAGACAGGCTGGGCAGTGTTGTGTGTGCAGCTTCTAGGTAGGCTGTGTCAGGGCTGGGGAGTGAACGCTGCTTGTTAATTCTGCAGATGGACAGGCCGGACGATTTGCCCTGTGGTCAACTCAGCTCACTGGCACACGTCTTGCAGCGGGCAGGCTGTCTCTCTGTCTGTGTCTTACTCATTGACAGACAGACAGAGGCAGATATTGCCTGCAGTCATCCAGAGCAGTGTAGGCCAGCCAGAGCCAGCATGACTGCAGGCAAAGGAGCAGAGTGGAGCAGCTTACAGACCTAAGAGCATCTCCCTCTCGGTCTATCTCTCTCGCTCTCTTTCTCGCTCTCTGACACTCATCTCTCTCTCTATCTCTGCCTCCCTCTCCCTTCACAACCCTCCTTTCCCAAAACTCTCTAAACTTCCTGACCCTTCAGCTAACTGGCTCCTTTAGCGGCTGTAATTTGGATGCCATAATAATTAGAATGAGTGGAAGAGGCCGACGTCGTGTTTGAGCTATTATACAAGAGCCGGGAGGATTAATCTCTTACACACACAAACACACACGGCCACAGCAGCAGCAGCGGCCACCCTTTCGCTATAATTTACCAAGGCTGCCCCGTGCAAAACAGGAAAAACTAAATTACCACCAATCATCCAAATGCAAGTCACTTCCGCAGGGCTGCGTCTGCAACGTAGCCAGAAAGCAAAACAGCTTCTATGTTGTAGTTAAGCTTCATTTGTTCTTCGTCAGAGAGACACGCCAGACGTTAGATGCGTTTTCCATTCATTATGTAAAAAAAAACAACAAAAACAAATCACTTCCTGGTCACTAGTGGGTTTCCCAAACATTGATAAATCGGAGGATCTTGGTCAAGATGAATTACTCACTCATCTGTTTTTGTCCTAATCCTAAGCAGGTTTGCAGGTTGCTCTTCGCTTTCTGATCATGACTGATGAAGTAGAAGAGAATGGATTGCAAAATCAAATCAATGGCCCTGATCACTGGAAAAAGTTACTGTCCGGAACTCATTATCAGCACTTCGGCCCAGTTAAGACCTTACAGTCCCATTTATTTGAGTGATCTATCCAGATATCAGTACAATTCTTTATACAAGCGTATAACTAATGACCTTGCACATCAAAATGTGATTTTTCAGATGGCAAAAATACATAATTTTACTTCTGTGCTTGATTTTTAAGCAACTCACTAAACCCATCACTGAACTAATGACTGATCAGAAACACCCAGATTTTAGGACTAACTATTACAATAAGTTGAGTCTACTATAGTCAACTGTATTTTTTATTTTAAATTCATATATAATTATTTGCATTATGCTCTGTTTAAGGACCCCGATATCATAGAGAAAAAAAAATTCTCCCTTGTTTAAAAGACTGTATTACATAAATACTATTAAAGTTTCAAAAAGTACAATTTTCTCCTCAATTCTCACAGTTCATATGTAAAAAACCAAGTTGCAAAAATAGCCAATTTGACTGTGACATCATAAAAAACAAAATATTTACAAAACTAAATTCATTTAACCTACAGTTTAGCCCCACCCATCCATACTGAAGTTATAAGCAGTGTTTCAGCCTGGAATACATTCTTAGTGAGGCTGAATACAGGACAACCAATCGGAACAAAGTGCATTTACACATTATAGTCTGGACAAAACCAGCCTGTTCAATTCAAAAGGACAAAGAGAGGTTGGAAACCTCTCACACAGTGCCTTCTGGCTAACGTTTGGCATTGGTCATGATGTGTGGCTGCTCCAGAGTGTCCCAATTCTATTAGCAATGCTTCTCTGTGGTGATTTGACAAGCTGTGTGTGCACAATTGAACATCTGCATGGGCAATACATGCACCTTAAAGTCACCTTAAAGTCACCTTCAAGTCTAGATACTTTTGTGCATAGCGTTCCTTCTTTCTTTACAGTGCATTCTATATTCTATATTAATGTATTTACATTTATATATATATATATATATATATATATATATATACACGCACACACTACCAGTCAAATGTTTAGAGACACCTTCTCATTCTGTGTTTTTCCTTAGTTTTTATTATTTTCTACATTGTAGAATAATATTGAAAACAAACAAAATGATTAAGGAACACATGGAATTATACAGTAAACAAATAGTAGTTAAATAAACCAGAATATGTTTTGTAATAACTGATGATCCCAAACACATAAAGAAGGTAAGAAATTCCACTAACGAACTCTTGACGATGTACATGTTTTCTCTTTAATTTATTATTACCATCATTTCAGGGGCTCTTTTCACTACTTCTTGTACTTGTATGTCTGTTTTTTGTGACAAATAGATAATCTTGAATTTTAAATCTTGAATTCTTCTCCACTATTTTACAGCTAATTTAAATCTTACTTTGTTTTCTGTTTCTCTATGTACGCTTCCAGGTACTCTATATTTACCGCGCTAGACCTGATCCACCTCAACAAGCGGAACCTGTGGAAAAAAATTGGTTTCATGTGGAATGTGTAAACACCGTTCACGGACCTGTGGCGTAACACTGGGTAATGAGTGCCTGAGCACTCTAAATATAGTCCTTATTGTGATCCATAAGTCTGCAGAACAGGAGGGCGTCTGCAGATTGATGGCATATGGCAGTCTTCCAGAGACCCCCGTTTTTAGTGTGCTAATCTGTGCCTCGGCCCTTTTGTTAATTTGTCGTGTTGACTCGCAAAACAAACGCGCTGTAACTCCAGTGCCGCTCCGAGGTGCATTTAAACCAATTTCTATGGCAACTCTCCCCTGGAATGTTTTCCCTCACAGCATCAAATGTGAAAACATAGCTGTGATAATTAGTAGTGCGTATGGGACTGGCTTAAATGGACATCAAACAAAGAGAGAGACAGAGGGAGAGTGTGTGTCTATGTGTGTGTGTGTGTGTGTGTGTGTGTGTGTGATGGGGGGGGTAAAATTGACTTTGAATACCATCATCTTTCCCCAGAAGCCTATTGTCAGTCAGAATTATAATAGAATTACTCACAATGGCATTTCTCTTTGAAACGTCAAGCACTGTTCGGGTAAGACCACGTTAATAAATCACAGCAAAGTAAAGAAATGATGTTTTGGAGTGCACAACAATCCTCTTTGCGCCATCCACACGCAGAGCGGCCCCGAGGCCGAACCAAAGCTGTGTAATATTAACATCTTTGAGCTGGTTTTGTGTATCAGCAGCTCCTGGAATTAAGATTCAAAGGTTTTTCTTAGAGCGGCAGCAAAAGGCCCCCCTTTGGCTCGGCCTGAAATGAAGAAAGTTACTGCGGTGCCATCTAGGTTTTTTTGTCCTTTTTTTATTCTCCACCAACAAATCAAACAACTCAGGTCCCCTTTCACAGTTGGCAAAACTTGATGTCATCTTATCTGCTTCAATGCACTGGTTCTCCATCACCTCGCACCTGTTTCTCTCTCTCTCTCTCACTCTTTTCTTTCCTTTGTCGTTTTTGATTTCAGAGAATCCAAGAGGCGGAAAACAAATGCTGTTTGAAAGAACAAGAGGATGAAAAAAAAATCAAAGAGAACAGGGCAGAATGTTTATTGGGGAGGGAGAGGGGAAGAGAGCTGTGAGTGTGAGTATGTCAGTGTATGTGTGTGTGTGTGTGTGTGTGTGTGTGTGTGTGTGTGTGTGTGTGGCACGGTTGAACTGAACTGTGCCCCATCTTCAGAGAGAAAGAGAGAGAGACGGACGAAAAAGCGGCTGAATGCTAATGAATGCCCCCACACCTCCCCATGCCCCCCGAACTCCTGCAAATATTGTCTTATCCATTAGCCGGAGCAGGAGAAGAAAGGAGTGGCCTGTCATTGTGGGGTTGGCGAGGGAGAAGTCAGGGGAAGAATTCTATTCAGCTCCGCTCCTCCAGGGCCCGGCGGATGGGGCCGTTTGTTTGGCCCCATTCAGACGCCGTAGACCGTGGCAACAAAGACTGCTTTCAGCGCTCACTGTAAAAGCATGCGAAAACAGAACACAACGAAGAAATGTTTTTAAATGTAAAAAAAAAAGGAAAGAAGATCAGCGAGACGTGGCATTATTGCTCAAGTTCAGGTATTTTTGTTAGAATGCATGAAATAGCTCCAGCAAAGAGCACCAGCATTCAAGTCATAAAGTCAAAGCGATACGTCCCGTTTATCTCCTGTAATAACTTGGATTAAACTAATAAATATTAACAGTAATTATTAAAATGATACTACCTATACCAGTACAGCTAATCCAGATCCCGATAGTGCTTTAGTATAATAGTAATTACAAGTGATTTATAGAGCAGTCTTGAAAATAAAGACTTCTTTGAACTCTTTCAGTGGAGGGTTCTTTAAAGAAGCGTTTCTTTTTCAGCCAAGCACCCCTTACAGTCTGAAAAAGTCCAGCGTACCCCCACATTTCACAGCTTCAGATGGTAGACACATTAGGGAATCTGTGCAAAAAAAAAACTGTTTAGATGAGCAGTGAGTGTTTATTCCACATATCACTAGATGTACTAAATAAAACTAAAAATAGAAATATAAATACATTCTACAGTAAATAGTGATGTTATGTTCCGTATATCAGTGGGTTCTTGTGGAAGTCCAGTATTACTGTAGTTTTCATCAGAAACCTGGTTTGACTCAATCAGTCCTTCATTAAATTAAATCAGGAGCTGCTGATAGAGTTTCACAATCCAAACAATGTCTGGAGGAACCGAGGATGAATCTGGAACCGAACCTGTGTTCTCCTCACCAGCTCACACAATATCAACTACACTGAGAGAAATGACTTCAAATTATTTACGTAGGTGCCTTTTGCACAGTTTGAAATAAGTGTCAGTGGTGGTTTGATAGTAAAAATAAGAAGAGAACAGCTTTTAAGTTCACATCTGTCATCAAATAGTCACGTAGGTTTTTATTGTCAGTTCTACTATATTCACACAGTGCATCATGAAACGAAACAGTGTTCTCCAGGACCATGGGGCAACACAGGAACAGAACAGAACTGAACACTAGACCACAAGTGCAGACAGGAGGAAGAACAAGAGCAACAGTACAACTAGACGAGACAAGACAAGACCACATTCAGCATTCAGAACATTATGAAAAAGTGACATTGCTGTCCTCTATTTAGCCAGTTATGAGAACAGGATGTAGATGTATAGGATGTAGATGACTGCTGGCTCAGAGAGACCCAGGTGGGCTCTGTTTACTTTGGATGATCTGGCCCCAGCTATGTCACATCATTTCAAAAGTAACAACCCCCCCAGCTTATTTATTTTTGTAAATGAGGTGAGCATGTACCTTAAAGCATAACTGAAATGTCCCTATCTAACCCTTTTACACCTTAACCCTTAGATCCCTTAGAGTGTATCAGTAAACTCTGATTCAGTAAATATAAACAGAGTAAAACAGTCTAGAACCGGTGTTTGTTCTCCTACACTCTCACCGTTTGCTGCTCTTTATCTTGGAGCTTCTCCCTCTGCAGGTTTTCCCCACCCACTTGTGGGCGGAGTCTATCCTGCAGGTTCTCCCAAATTCAAAGATCTTGTGTTTTCTGTCTGTTTCTAAAACCTAAAATAAAAGAAATGTGTTCATTTCTGTTGTATATCTTTGCATGTGACACTATTTTTAAAACACCAGTAGTGTTTATTATTTTTACACGGTTTTAAAATTGTATGACCATGGATCCATGTTATCATGTTCTTAGGGTTATAGGCCTATATATGGAACCACACATCAGACTACATTATTTATTTATAGTTTCATTGTAGTTACTGAATAAGTAACATATAGTAACATATATTCCTAAACAATGGTCTGGTTTCCTAAACCTATGCCACATAAGATCTACATTTGGCTTTCCCGAAGAACCATCTATAAATGATTTCTGAGAATAAAGAACCTTTTGAATGTTTACAGAACTTTTACATAACAGGCACTATTTCACAGCTGTACAGCTTTTTACACTCACACTAATGGAGACATCCACTAAGAGGTTGTCTTGGGAACCAGAAGGGGTTCTGGACACCTTTATTTTTACTTTTCTCGATTGTTTGCATGTCTAACTTTTGGCAACTGTCCCAACCAATTAGTTAAGACTTCTTTATGCCGTTTGAGCAGAAAAACCAAACCCTCTCCTGCGCATTTAGGATACAGTGTCGGCCTGCCTGCACGGTGAGACAAAGCCGGGTGTGAGCCGCCGGTGTGCAGCGTCTGCATAAATCCTCCAGCCTGGCCGGTGTGTTTCTGCATTTGCACAAATGATTATTGCTTTAACAGCTCACTTCTGCAGAGTGGATTAACTCACCTCTCAGTGGGACCCTGCAGTCGCTCCCTTCGCCGTGCTGTGTGTGTTTGTGTCTTCAGTATAATCATCAGTTTTAGAGTAGTCTCACAGAGTTTAACAGAAACAAACAGAACTCTTTAAAAGTCGGCTAATTCGACAGTTACAGACTTTAT
This sequence comes from Hydrocynus forskahlii, assembly GCA_037974365.1. Classification (NCBI taxonomy): domain Eukaryota; kingdom Metazoa; phylum Chordata; class Actinopteri; order Characiformes; family Alestidae; genus Hydrocynus; species Hydrocynus forskahlii. The sequence continues at coordinate 5,475,734 of JBBPCX010000006.1, forward strand.
AGTATCTTTACATGTGTCTGTGTGTGGTGCGGCTCAGTCAAGCAGCAAGCCACTGCCTTATTGTTTAATTGCCTTGGTCAAACAGACACAACAGAAGTTGGGGAAAAAACAACGTGGAGTGTTGAGCTTCTTTTTTTTCCCCTCACTCTCTCTCTCTCTTTTCGACGCAGTGTTTTCATTTCATTGGCTGTGTGCTTGTATTTGCCCAGGCTGTACCGAGTGGGTCTAACCAAACAGCAGTGCACTCGGAAAGCTTATTTTCCTTGGAGTGGGAGAGAAGGAAAGTAGGACAGGTTTTCATCACGTTAGCTCACCGTGTGTCAAATGCATTACGACTCATCATGAAAATATGGAACTTTCTGGTAATTAAAAGTCGCTCACCCAAACTTTTATGGAGTTGCGTGAAGAGGCTGAGGTTTCCAGTCCCCACCTTAGCGTGTGTGTGCACATGTGCATATGTGCACGTGAATGCATTTCTACTGGTTGTGTGGTGATGCAGTGTCAAATTCTAGACTGTCTTGTAACATTAACTGTGCTCGTTTACTGTTTCAGCACTTAATAGCTCGTTAAATATCTAACACTCGTCTGATGAGGCACAGTATAATTATTATTATATTCAGTGGCTTTTTGTATGTCAGTGGTGATGAAGAACAATATGACATTTTCTGGCTACTAAAGGTACTCAAATGGTGAATATAAAGTGAGTAACATACAAATATAGAAAACCTTAGTGTGTGCAAATACTATTGACTGGTAGTGTATTAGGTAGGTGTAAGTCACACATGTATAAGTCACAAAGCAAATTTCAAGTTTTAACCTTCAAGTCACAAGGAAGGCCCAAGTTACTGTGGTGAAAATCGAGCAAGTCAAGTCAAATCTCTGTTATAAGTCAAGCAGGTCAGGTCAAGTCATTGCTTAGGTCAAGCACAAACAGTATTCATAAAAAAATGAGTTTTAATTTCAACATTGACGAAAACTGTTGCAGGCTGCTCATGCGTTGCTGATCGTGCTGATTACAGAATTAACAAATAATTCAAATGAAATGTTCCTTGAAAACACATGAAACAGGAGATTAACAATAACACGACAAACTACTGTTGCATCCACCACCCAGACTAATAACCTGTGAAACTTGGGGGGGGGGAGCACTACTCCTGTATTTGGATGTTTCCAATTGTTTCTCATATGACAGTAACTATGATGCATTATGACCATTAGCTTTTGCTAGACATATGAAGTTATTTCGCACTATTATAACAACGCTGACAGCAAAGTGAGCAAGCTTTCAAATTCAGATGAACAAAATGGTGTGCATGCATCACTCACTGAGACGAATCCTTACTCCCGAGTCATTGAATCAGTCACAATGGATACAGATTCAAATTAATGGGGTATTAAAGAGGTGCTTAAAACTGCAGAGAAAAGGGCACTGTCATCTTTCTCCAAATATAATGCTTTTGGTATATTTTCTATTTTGATCTCAACCATTCACAAAACATTTTTCTAGTAACTTTCTGACTAGCAAACTGTAAATGTTTTTGAACAACAAAGTTTGGAGAGTAGGTCTATGTGACATTCAATATATATATTTAATAATAACGTTATAATCCTATATGATTATTACTACCATACTTGCATGTTAGTGCTGTCAGAACAAGGCCAAAGCCATGTGTCTCCATTTGTGGCATTTTTACCTTTTTAACACGCCAGCAGCTCTTTACGTGGTATCATTATTTACAAACCCATGGAACCAACAAAAATTTTCCAAAATGACAGTGGTCTGAAAAAAACAATTTTGTTACATTAGCTTACATCAAAAGTTAAAAGTACTCTTTCCTTGTCCTTGGACATGCAAGGTTTTGTTCCATGTCCAAGGACAAGGATGTTTTGATACATATGAAACATTTATTATTACATAAAGATACTCACATCAGTACAGAATATATATTGGACATATATATTACCCAATATCCTAACAAGGTGTAACACAAGCCAACATGTATATGCAGGTGTGAATGTGTGTGTGTGTGTGTGTGTGTATGTGAGCCTCAGACAGATGGATGGTCTTTGGGTTGGTGGTGAAAACACAATGCCCCTCAGCATGGCTCTGCTTTTCCAGCTAGCGCTCCGGCAGCTGGAGCCTTCTGTGGACGGAGCTGGGCTTGGACCAAAGCAAAACAACCAAAAACTCTGCCGAAAAAGAAAGGCTGAGAGATGTGTGTTTTCTCTTTCTTCCCGTCTCTATTCTGCAGAGATGGCTCCTGGCCAGCCAGCTGTATAATCATACTTTTCATGTATGCTTTATTGACAGATGCTACTTCTAGTCTTGGAGAGAATACAGATCGTTGTTTTCTCTCTCTTTTTTTTTTGTTCTTTAAACCTCTGGGAAAAACTGAATTTCTGAACTGCATGATATATTGCATGGACAGCTTTGCTATATTTGGGCAGTGCCCTCTCGGTATATGGGTATAAGGCGTTTCTGCTTGGAATAACGTCAGAAATGAACAGTCCCATCCTGGAAATAACAAAGCAAATAAATAGGAAAATGTGCCGGACTCCTGGTTGGCAAAACTGTCAAACGATTCGAAATAACCCAGCTGAGCACCAGCCTCCGTGTCAAACACTACTGAAACCACCACTCCACCAATGGTGCTTTTTATAGGCTAATTAGTCTCGAATCCATCCAAACAGGGTTATGCAAGAATGTCTGCATTGGTTATAATTGCGCTGTGGCATTGAGTGGAACAAATGCAATTTGTGCCATTCGCCATGACGGCTGGATAACAGGGATGATTTGCAGCAGTAAACCCTGCCTCATTACACCTCTGTGTTTATCTGGACGGCTCACTGGCTGCTGGACTCCCTGTTCTTGGGCAGGCGCGTATCATAGCATAACAATATTTTCATATGAAAGTTGTAAAAATGACTTGATTTACATTTAAGGGTGTTAATAGTGAAAGAAATGGAAAAGTGACCCGAGACTGAATCTTATCCCATAGTAGTTATCCCCTGTCATAACAAAACTTCGCTGTCGTTTTATATTATGGCTGTTAGGGCTTTGCCACTGTGATCAGAAGGTCATGGGTTCGAATCCTAGGACTGCTTGTGTCGTCACTGAGGTTCCCTTTAGCAAGGTACCATTCCCACACACTGCTCCCCAGGTGGCCCTCGTTGGTGGCAGCCCCCTGCTGCACTTGGTGAATGGGTTAAATTCAGAGAAAGAATTTCACACTGTGTGCTGTGGTGTGTTCACGTGCGACTATAAGGGGCCACTTTACTTTACTTTTTTATCTGAAGGCCCACGCTCTACATTTTGTTCCCTGAAGATTTTTTCCCTTATCATATTTGTGTGGGTTTACTGATCACACTTTCAATCCTCTCTTTATCCTGTAACCCTGATTACTGTGCTTTTAACACTGTTATGTGTATAGGACGTCTGTTCTAAATCCCTGCTCTGTATTGTATGTTATTCAGAAAGTAGTCTGAGGTTAAACCTTCCTTATAACTTCAGGGTAAATGGACAGGGGTTTACTGCTATAGGCTGAAGAGGTGGGTATTTATTAATATTTTGACTTTGTGACATCACAAAAACAGCGAATTCAAGCCCAATGTTTTTTTGTAGATTAGTTTCCATATGAACTGTATGGATTGGAGAATGAATGGTGTGTTTTTGGAACAGTGTGTACAATGCCCCATTTAAAAACACAAAGGAGGATTCTTTAGGCCCAATCCATGTTGCTCCATACGCTACCATGAAAAAATGTGGTTTACAGAGACAGAGAGGGTATTATCTGAGTGCAAGGATGAAGTCTAAGAACATCTTTCCAGTGCAGAAATGTCTTCACCCGGTTATACCGGTGATGTAGGCACAGTCTAAATGGGTCGTTAACAAGGAATTGTTAAGTTAATGAAGAAAACAGAGGAATCAAGCTCAAATCTCATCCTGCATGATCTGTGGACTCACAGGCTTGTTTTTCTAGCACATTCTACACTGACAGGTTAGCTTCATATAAAATAGCACCTTTGAGCCTCTCCATGAAGCCCATCTCAAAGGGTGAATGAGCACACACACACACACACACACGCAAACACACACACACACACACACACGCAAACACACACACACACACACACAGTTTTACCAGATGTGGTCCCTGTTCCCTGTGTGTGTTTGGTCAACACATGTCATCCATGAAATCCTCACACGGATAAGAGGAAGAGAACAGTGCCAAAGCCATCCTTTGGGGGGAGACTGAAGGGGGAGAGAGAGAGGGGGGAGAAAGAGAGAGAGAGAGAAAGAGAGAGGAGAGAGAGAGAGAGGGGGAGAAAGAGAGAGAGAGAGAGAGAGAGAGAGAGTGAGAGAGGAGAGAGAGAGAGAGAGAGAGAGGGATGGTGACAGATGGAATGGAGTAGTTGACTTCTTTATTTTAAGAACTTTATTTTCTTGACTTTGGCAGCCTGTCATTTTATGCTCTCCTGCTTTTTTAACAAGGATCAGCCACTGAAGCGCACATGCTTAAACATGCAAGTCACACACACACACACACACACACACACACACACACACACCAGACTGGTGTCCTTGCTTTGTCTGCCATGTGGAAAGACAAATAAATTACCATAGTCTTACCACTCGCCACAATACTGACATCCTAATAGACAGATATCTCAGTCCCACAACAACAGCATGGACACAGCTTCACTCCATCACTTTACTCTCAGATGTCACAGTTGTCTACACACACCACATGTAACACACCCTTATAAATGTCAGAACTGACTATTTGGAGTGATCCCACAGAAGGCTGGGGGTAAAGCTTTCTGGGGTTGGTCCTCTGTAGATGTTTTGAAGATGCTCAGCTTGTCTTTAACTAGTGATCAATTAAGTATCTATTGAATGTAGCTGAACTTTAAGTTTAACATGGAAGATTCTATTAGTTCTAACCCTAAATCTGATCTTTACCTGGAGACAAACTTGAAGCCAATCCTAATTCTAAACCTAAACCTAAACCTAATTCTGTTGACAGTACATTGATTTTCACCAGATAGTTTGTTAACACAAAGTATTTGCAGATCATCTGTATAGGACAATAAAAATATAGTACCAAATCAGCCGCAGTTACATGAGCTTTAAATATATATATTATTTCTTATTCAACTTAGATGGCAAGGCCAAGCGTTCTGATAGACATTCGCTTTCACTATAGAAATACACTTCATTACACATCAGATATCAACAAACTATGCACAAATTACTCGTCATCTTTTTATATTTCACGTACAATAGTTTAGAATTTTAAATATTTGAAAAAATGTGTTATTGTGTTGTTATTGTGTAACAACTTTTACAACTAATTAATAATGAATAAGATAATATATTGATTTCTCAATTTGAGACAATCATCATTATGTGACGGATATTAATTTTCTAGAATAAATCCATTGGTAGTATTATTTCTGCAGCTTTCTCAGTCATTCTGGGATTATCTGCAGCTTTGTAGCATCCTGGATACTTCTCAAAATTCCATTTTTTTCTTTTTTGATATCTTCCTAGCCAATCATTTAAAACTTGTGAAGTTGCACAGAATTTGCATTTTAGCATAATGCTGTACATCTGCAACCAATTTCCAAAAGTCTGTAGACACCTGCTCATCCAACACTTCTTCTGAGATCAAGGGTATAGAAGTTTGTCTCTTTATGCTGCAGTAGCAGCCTCTGCTCTGGGTGGGCTTTATATTAGATGGTGGAACTTTGTTTTGCCAAATGTATGTGGGCCTCCTGATTATTGAGTTCAGGTGTTCAGATGCACACAAGGCTGTTCTCACTACGCACAATACCATGCATCAGCTGGACATGTGTAAAGCACACTGCCACTGGAGTCTGGAGCAGTGGAGCTGTGTTCTTTGGAGCTTTCCTATTGGACAAATCTGGGTTTGGCAGACATGAGGAGAACACTGTTTACCAAAATGCACAGTGCCAACAGTTTGGTGGAGGAGGAATAATGAGCTGGGCATTTTTAAGGGCTTTGGCTCAGTTCCTTAGCTCTACTGAAGGGTGAAGTTAATATGCAATGGCAAACACAGACATTTTACACAATTATATGTGTCCAACATTGTGGCACCAGTTTGGAGAAGGCCCTTTCCAGTTCCAGCATGACTGTGCCCCAGTCACAAAGTGAGGTCCATATAGGCATGGTTTGATAACTTTGATGTGGAAGAACTCCAGCAGTCTGGCCTCAGCATATCTGAACATCTTTGGGATAAACTGGTAGGTTGACTGGAAGCCAGCACTTTTTGTCCAACACCAGTGCCTGATCTCACAAATGCTCATTTTATAGAAGGGGCACAAATTTCTCCAGACACACTCTAAAAACTGGTGAAAAGCTTTCCCAGGGGGATGGAGGGTGCTATAGCCGCAAAGGTGGGGACAACTCCATATTAATGCAAATGGTGGTGAAAACAGTATTTAAATTAATGTTATGTAATACTAAAGGGTTGCAACATTTCGCAGAGTTTAGTATATATGAGTGTATATCAGTGTATATATGATGTATACAGTGTATATCATATTTTGGGTGGTAACAGGATATAAAGTGTCGATACAATAAAGTGTTATGTAATTACTTTAGCATTACTGACTTTTTGATGCTAAATAGAAGTATTTATTAAAAGTTTGTTTTGAGCTCCACATAACATGGGTTATCCATCATGGAACTAAAAAAAACATTGGTACATTTACAGCATTTAGCAGACGCTTTTATCCAAAGCGACCTCCGTTCCCTAACTTGCTCAGGAACCCAGTGGTGGTTTTGCTGAAGGTGGGATTCGAAGCCATGACCTCTTGGTCCAGGGGCAAGTATCCTACCCACTAGACCACTACTTTATTATACTCCATAATAATAGGGTCTGTAAAGTTGAGGTCATAAACACTATCAAAGTTCATTAACATGCATTTCTAACACATAATTAAAAATATCAACAATGAGCTGTTCTATGACTATGAACATGTAATAAAACAGGTACAGTGCTGACTGATAGAGAAGACAGAGTAAGATCAGGGACCAGCAGCATCTGAACGTTTATAGTGGATGGATGGATAGATGGATGTGGACTATTTAGCAAGTATTTGGCAACTCTGATTCACCAACTGTTTCCACGGTAACCTTGCAAATGCAACGGACCTGAATGATTGCTTAGTAGATCTGGTAGTACTGACGTTTTCAGACTTCCCACTAGTGCATGACCTGCTGGAAATGAACTACATACTCTTGCGAATGCATCATTCTTGCCTTGTTTAAGTGGCCGGTTCCTGTAGAGCTGAATCATGCCTCCTAATGTAAATCTCCCTCCCTCCACAGAAGGTCACACCTCAGAGCGGTCGGATTCGTGTAGTGACTAATACTGGGTCACCTGCCCCTCCCCTCGGCTGTCATGGGCCTCTGGTGAAGAACGGGGGGGGGCTGATCTTCTATTAATGTCGTTCCACTTAGTGGAATGCTCTGTCTAAGGCCGAGAGCACCTCCTAAAAGCTACATTCAGCTTCACCACCACTGTGGTTCCTCCAGCCAAGGCAGGCCCTTTTTCACCCAGATCCAAGCCTTCTGACAGGGAGAATGGAGCAGGTCTGATGTCAAATCAGCCCACTCTGCAGCATGGGAGGGGTTCCATGGGCTGCAAATTGAGCCACATTCTTTGTGGTTAGCATGCGTTTAAATAGCCGTTAAGGGAGGGAGGAAGAGTGGTGCATGTGTGATCAACCCTGGTTGTTTAAGGTTGTCATGTTAAGCACGAGTCCACGGCTGGGAATATGACTGATGTAGTTTCAACTGGGGACAGTTTTTGTCCTAATTTGACTCTTTGTGTTTTGCGTGTATACAAATAAAAAAGACTCACTCAAATTACTTTCCGAATAATCTCTTAATCAGAATGTTGTGGCATTTTAAAATCGAGCAGCTCTGAAATCCATTGCTGAGAAAAATCACTTATAAAGATTTCACTGAAGTCCATCACTGCTGTTTTATCAGGAGGGAGCAGAGCACAATAAAACAAACTGTTAAAATTGCTGTTTTCTGCTAAACAGACGTCAGAAAAATTAGGTCCATTTTTAAAAAACATTTAATAAATAAACATGAAGGCACAAGATGTTTGAAAATGCTCAGATAACACATTAACAAAAAACATGTGATTTGCTGACCTTTTCAACTTTTTGTCATATTATTATGGACCTGCACCCGCTTTGTATTTTTTTTCTAATTTAGTGCAGTGGGATTAACTTTAACATGGACAAGCTTATAATACATCAAATCAATACTCATATGCTGCAATGTTACAGCTTTACATCAGCTGCCGTTTATATGGTGAAAGGAAATGTCAATCGTTTGGTGAGAGTGCGTTGCATTCAGACCGCACTAACCTTTATAACTTCACAGTTTTCTATCTTTCATCATAGAAACAGTGAACTGGGATGACCAGCTAATATTAGATCATGAGAACAGTAACATTATCTGGTGTTAAGAATAACATTATCTGGTGTCGCCCTCGCTTCTGAAACCAAGGTACAACCTTCTATAGCGTCACATGGAGCATCATCAACAACCTCAGGCACATCCAGCAAGATGTAACCAACTGCAGACTAATTAACACAGACAGACAGTAATTCACGGCTACTGTCTGTCTACTGTTCAAACCGCGGCTTATCGTGTGTGTGTGTGTGTGTGTGTGTGTGCGTGTGTACGAGTCACCCTCATCTATCATGCACATTACCCAGAAGAGTATTAACAAAAATATATGTTGAATTGCCTTCTTAATTCTCAACTGTACATACTACTGTATATATATAAATATATATATGTATACAAATATATATATATTTTTGTGTGTGTGAGTGTATGTGTGTGTGTGTGTGTGTGTGTGTGTGTGTGTGTGTGTCTGTGTTGATGCTTGTCTCTGCACAGGCCTTCCCTCTGGCTATGAATGAATTATGTCTGGCATTTTACAGGAAGTCACTTTGGCAGGAGGTACTTCATGAACACGTTCGCACCTCTACACACACACACACACAAACACACACGCGCACACTTGCAGGTAGGTAAGGGGAAAGAAATCCAGTGTACGTGTGTACGTGTATGGGCAGTGATGTGTGTGAGTGTGTACATGAGGATTACTGTAGTTTTTACACTCGGTGCCAGAAGAGGCGATGCTGTCTGTTGTGCCATCACTCTTTGTTTGATATGCCTGTGGATTAGCCACGCTTAGTCAAATGACACGGTGACAGCACGGCAAAGCAAACAAGGAAACTTCACCTGTCAGCTGCAGCTTTCTGGGCGTCGTCTGTGCCAAGAACATGACAAAACCCAATAAGCGCACGGCAGGAAAACAATGAGGCAACACAGAACGTCCTGGGATAAGCCTGACTGAGCACTGCTTCACCCTCATCTTCCATTACACAGCAATCAGAGACGCAAATTCCACTCAAATGATTTAATTGTAGGGTGTTTTTACAAATGACAATTTTCAGGTAAGCAGAGAGGAGGCCCAGTCATTAGTCAGGTCCAGACAACATCTCCGTCTACACACTTCCACAGTGTCTCCAGTCAGAGCGGTTAGTCAGCGCTTACAACAGCTGCGTTACCAGGGAATCCCACAAAGACATACAGGCAGCATGTTAAAACCAGCTTGTTTCCGAACACACACACACACACACACACATACACACACTGTCTTTGGCAGCCAAAAAACTGCTTAAAGCTACTTATCTGTGGAGTGAATGTTGCTCCCCTTAGAATAAATACAAATAAACATAGATACAGTAAAATTTAACACAATTATCATTTTTTATTGAAGTTATGAATACCTACAGTTCGAAGAGCACATATGTTTGCATAGATTCACATGCACATTCACTTCATATGGAGCTGCCACTGATTACCATCTGACAGGACTGTATTTGTCAGGCTGATGCTCGTTTTCACAGTCAGTGACATTTCTAGGACTTCCAGGCGTTTTCTCTCAAAAAATTGGGAAATAATTCAAAATCAAAGTGTGATTGGCCAGTTTTTCTGTCAGTTTCTAAGCACAATTCCAGGATAGCAAATCTTGTATGGCCCAAGCTAAAGAAACGTGGTATTTACCCGGAGCTCTCATACTGCAATGAATAATAGCACAGAATAGGGCCAGGTGTGATTACCCACTCAGGTTACCACCATAAGAGGGCTGCATCTCTCAGACCCACCATTAAACCAGACCAGCTTGTGCTGGTCTTTCACTGGGACAGGCTGGAATTAAACAATGCTCTACTCTCTCTTCTTTTACATTTACATTAATGACATTTAGCAGACGCTTTTATCCAAAGTGACTCACATTCCCTAACTACAGGGGGCAGTCTCCCTGGAGCAACTTGGGGTTAAGGCTGAGGAACCCAGTGGTGGTTTTGCTGAAGGTAGGATTCGAAGCCATGACCTCTTGGTCCAGAGGCAAGTATGTCATGTATCTCAGATAAACCTGGAGATACATGTCACGTAGAGATTTGGGGAAGATTGATTTGCATATTACATGGTTTGTGCATTTGTTTGTGTGTTTGTTTGTGTGTTTCTTTTTTAGGAGACACTACTCTCAGAAATCTGTTTGGTAATACACAGTGGCTGTATTTGGTGTTACTGTGCCAAGCACTCTATGTGCTGTATTAAAAAGTAATAATTCATTAGTTTATTTACTATAATTACTTTAGTTCGCGGGAAAAGGGAAAATACAACTTCTGTATTAATTCCTGCTTTTAACAGCTGCTTCACTCATTTACGCTAGGGACACTGGGGACGCTGGGGGCACTGGGAACATGTCCCCAAAACTTTTTCTCATGAACCTTGTTGTCTCCACCACTCTTTAAACAAATCAGTAGACTTTATCCCTACTACTTCAAGAATGAGCAGGGATTGCACCACCTCCCCTGCTGGTGGGGGTAATTGTACCCCCCCACCACCCAGTCAACAAATTGACATACTGGTTTGGTAATCCCAAACCAGTATGTCAAACCAAATGCACATTTTACGCCTTTAGTTTAGTTTAGAACTGGAACTGCAAGCCTGTTACAAACCAACGCAAGTAAAGATATCAGTGATCGCAGTTCCCAACTGTATAACCTACAAACCCAACAGTGTTTAGAATATTTTTTTTTTGGTTTAATAACTGTCTTCGTAATGTTACTTGTATCCCTCTCATCGTCTGTACCACCTGACTCAGGGTCTGTTGTAGCACAGTATTTCTAAATCCTCATCTATAGTATAGATATCCAACTGACCAGTGGTTGTTTTGTGGTTGTTGTTGTTTTTTTGAGGAGGGGCACGTTTCTCTTTCCCCCCAACCTTCCAGGGCCATCTCCAAACTGGACACTCCTAATGGCTATGGCAACAGCAGCAAATTGACTATTTGCTAATTAAAGCCAATCAAATGTGAACTATCCACCACCTGACAAATCCTAAACAAAGATATTAGATATAAACTGACCTGTATATTTGGAACATTGAAAGAAGCAGTATGTAAAATGTTGCAAATGTTGTCTATAACTTTTGCCTGTAGCTTTAGTTAGGAAGTCCTTCAACTCTTTTTTTCTTAAATTTACTTGCATTTTTCTGTAAAAAGGGAAAAAAAGAACTGATTGCAAATGAGAGCTTGCTTTTTTTTTTTACCAAATATATAAAAAGATAAGAGAAAAGCAAAGAAAAAAAAATAGAAAAGAGGAAAAATATTTTTAAGAGTTAGAAAGGGAGTCCACCATACTGTTATATCCACGGTTTCCGAAGTTGTTATAGTGTTATGGAACAAATGTCAGAAACTTTCATGTGTGTGTGTGTGTGTGTGTGTGTGTGTGTGTGTGTGAGAGAGAGAAAAAGAGAGAGAGAGAGAGAGAGAGCGTAGAGAGTGGATGTGTATTGTGGGGCAGGATGCTCTGGGCGTTGCGTACTTGGATTTAACCTGACGTGCTGGGACAGATCACCGCTCTGAGCCCTCGGGGAGCAGCCTTCTTCTGCGGCTCCCTCGTTCATATACCATCCCTTCCCCTCCTACTTTACTCTTATGAAGTTTTACATGATATGCAGTCATGACTTGTAAATCAATGATATTTGATGACAGAAGAGAGGAAGAAAACACTTTATTCAAAGGAGTTCAAATGTGCTTTGAAATGGTGCTCCATCCAAAACAGGTGTAGACTACAGTGATACTGTTACCCTGAAGCAGGGCCTTTGCCCAGAATGCCGTTCTTAAAAAGGCACTCTAGCCATTTTAGCATAAATGGCTAAAGAATATGATTTTGCCTTCTATGTGTTTTTGTATGTTCCTTTTACTGCTGTTTTTATGCTTCAGAAATGTCCTCCATCACACACCTCGGGGAATGAGGCATGTGCCATTCCCCCTATAAGGCCTCAGACAACATGGCTCTGAATAAAGCATCTGTCAGGAAGGAATTAGCTGGAGGCTTTCGCTAAACCTGCGGAGTTCATTTCTGCCTGGTCTCTGATTCACCACTGTCAAACCGATTCCTCCAAATGCCCAACCTATAAAGCTGAGCACAGCTGATCACATACTCCTGAAAACATTGCAGGTCATGTTAAGGAATGGTTTGCAAAAACAATGTGCTAATTTTGGTGAGTACACTGGCCTTCAACCCCCTGAAGATTTATGCTGATCTTGTTGTTTTTGTTACATTACCAAGACAATGGGAACATTTTAAGAATCTGAACGAATATCTTTGTACGTGTTCAGTAAGTGGGGAAATGTATCATTCGTAAAGTATGGTGAGATGATTAGCTGTAATAGCCTTGTAAGTGTGCAGCGGTTTCTGTTGGCCTGCTACACTGCATTCGGTGCCAGCAGGCGTGGGCCCAGCACCTCCTTTCATGACCTGGCTGTGTGGTCCATCTCTACAGGCTCGCGCTGACCAGACCTACTGTAAAGGAACAGTGGTTAGCACACAATACCAAACCTGTAGGTTTTTTTTGTGTGTGTGCTAAGCTCGACCTGCTATCATGTCTTGGCCTTGCTGAAATTCCGATCCACTCTTTAAAGCCAAAAGTAATTCCCATTAATATATATATATATTTTTTTTTGCCTTATAGCATGCTTGCTGTGTCAAAAGCAAAGGCCAAACTAAATAAAATCTAATTGTATGCTCTAGAAAAGAAAGCTATAATGTTGTAATAGAGCGACCCTTTAGGGTTGTTATTCTAACCATTATATTTTATTTTTGATTTATGTTTTAATAGTAATAAATTGCAGTGCTGGTAAAAAAAAAATGGTGACTCGAAATCTGACATGCATTCCCAAGCCTTCTCAGAGAAGAGGCTAAAATAAGTCATGGTTTGTTATGGCTGTGCAGGCTGCCATTATGCGGTCTGATAGATCCTGTTAGCGCTAAATTTAAGCACAAATGAACTACCTCATCAGGGTCTGAAGCCACTGGACTACACTGTGCTCCAAGCATGGCCAGGCAAATCATTCCTCCATTTCATATTTACAATCTGGCGCATGCACGGCTGCACTTACCCAGCTCTAATGCAGTGTTCCCTGGACCAGAGTGGAACTAGGGAACTAAATCCTAGACATAAATCAGGATTGCATAATAACTTAATCATAGGAGCGAATGTTCTTTAGCTATCAAAGTTGGCATTCCACCTGAAAGGGCAGTTTATCCAAATGGCCACGGCTGTGCTGATAATCATGAGAAGAGCGTTTGAGATGTGAAAGTTCATTAAGACTTGGCTACAAAGAGCTGGTTGGGCTCTCTTCTGCTGGTTAGATTCTCAATAACAGTCATGTGCATGGATGCTGCCTTGCTGCATTCATAGTGGACATATTATGTTCTGCCCAAGCACTAGGGAAACTTTGGCTTTCTCCTTCAGCAGCATATTATCATTACTCTTCTAATGTTCTTTAATCATTTTTCTCTTTTTATTTTGTAAAGTGGCACCTCGTCTTTCTCTCTTTCTAGAACTTTTCACACACAAGCACACTTTCAATGCTTAAAGGGTGTTTCAGCTTTTTCAGTGTCCCAATTAGTTCATCATGCCTAAATCTCTCTGGAGCCTTATCACTGTCTTTCCCCTGCAGAAACATTACATGTTATTCTAAACTAGTCTATTGCAGTTAACTAGTTTAGTTTACATAGCCAAATGAAATGGTCTCTTCTGAGGTAATGTGAATTGTATACAATTTGATACACCACTTGTGTACTTCTAGCCTCTAGCTATCTGGATATACACTATATGGACAAAAGTATTGGGACACTCTTCTTAATTCTTGAATTCAGGTGGTGCCTTACTTCCAGTGAAGGACAACCTTAATGCTTCAGAAGACCAAGACATTTTGGACAGCACCGTGCGTCCAACTTTGTGGACCCAGTTTGGGGAAGAACCTTTTCTTTTCCAGCATGACTGTGTCCCAGTGCACAAAGCAAGCTCAATAAAGACATGGCTGGATGAGTTTGGTGTGGAACTTGACTGGCCCACACAGAACCCTGACCTCAACCCCATCCAGCACCTTTGGGATGAAATGGAATGGAGATTGTGATCTAGACCTTCTCGTCCAGTGTCTAACCTCATAAATGCTACACAGAATGAATGGGCACAAATTCTTGAAAGCCATCCAAGAAGAGTGAAAGCTGTTCTAGCTGCAAAAGGGGACCAACTCCATATTAAAGTCTATGGATTTGAATGCAATGTCATTAAAGGCCCCGGTGGTGTAAAGGTCAGGTGTCCCAATACTTTTATCCATACACGGTTGATAGAAATGTATTGCAAAAACATGTTAACTTTTTTTATCACAATTTCATGACATTAGTGCTATAATAATATATAGGTTGCACACCATTTTTCCTGCAATGTTGGCACCCATGAAAGAGGCTTAGTTCCTCCTACCTCCTAACCTTAGGTTAACCCTGTCCTATCAAGGGTAGAACTAGTTATACAACCTGACACAAACAGTCAGTATCCAGGATAGAAGAGAGATACTCCAGGCAAGAGAGAGAGACAGAGAAAGAGAGAGAGGGAGAGAGAGAAAAAGAGTGAGAGAGAGGTTTTCATCTCAGGCATCGGATACATTATGATCTTGATCTCAGAGTCTGCAATCTCTATTAACAACTTCTTACTATGTGGAGGCTGCTCAGCATCTGACCGCCAAGGGAAACAGTTATTACCCTCCCTATCCACTTCTCTGCATTGTTTTTGAACAGTTGCTGCTAATTTGCCACCTGGTGTGGACCCCATGTGTCAGTCATTAAGGAGGCTTGTCAGGGATGTGTGGTGTGGGTGTGTGCATGTGGTTACGGAGGTGAAGAATGGTGCATCCCTGTGAATGTGTGTGTGTGTGTGTGTGTGTGTGTGTGTGTGTGTGTGTGTGGCTGTGAATCACCACTCTCTAGGTTAAGAACAGCAGATGAGGAAAGAGATGACTAGGGATGACATATGCTCCCTTTAAGTATTCAGTATTTCACCTACCCATACTTCATCCACCAACGCATTCTTTCACAGCTACAGTTGCAAGTCTATACAAGCTTTTTGGAATGTATGCAAAAATCCCATTCAGATTAATGAAAAACTTTCTGTATTATTTTTCTGCCAGATTTTTGTCTGCTACTAATCTCACAGTCTATTGACACTGAAGCAACTGCGGAATGCTTGGTCTGACAGGGAACTGGTATGTCTGATGAGACATGATTTCACAGTTTGCTTTACATGTAGCAACACCCTAGCAATCACCTAGAGCGCCATTGCAAACAACCACCTGGGACATCATTGACCTCACCCAGCAACACCTTAACAACCACCTGGGAATTGCTGAAGCTGTGCACTTTCATTGCATTTTCCTCAGGAAATACACTTCTCTGGTTTCAGATGATGTTTATTTTGCATGCTTATGCTGTTTTGCATGCTTTGCCTAGAACCGTATGTGCACAAAAAAGACAAAAAAAACCCCACATAGCAGCTTTTATTTTTAAGACTTCAGGAAATCTAAACAATATCCACTGCAATTTCTCAGTGGATTGAAAGGGATTTATCCCAGCATTCTATAAAGCTTCCCAAATGTAGCAACAGTTCTGCACATATGTATGAGGAACATTTAAAAAACTTTAACTCTGTTTATTAAGAATTATGTGAGTGTGTGTGTGTGTGTGTGTGTGTGTGTGTTTTGGATTTTCAGTTGCCATGCTTAGGTGAGTTGTCTTTTGTTGGATCTGAACAGTTAAGATGTGTCTGCACTGAGGAGTTCATAATGCAGAGCTCAGTAAAGAAAAGTGAACCATTCCTGCTGGCAGCCATCATAGTTTTACACATCTCTGCGCCCTGGATGGTGTTTATGATCTGTTTAGCTTTTCTCCATGACTGAAAACATTCTTCAGTTGTTCATTACTCTGGTCTTCTGTTTTTGACTTGGTTGTTTTCTACTCCTGGACCCAACAGTGGTTTCTTACTTCTTAACAATGTAGAAGCAACAGCACCAAAAACAGGTCATTTTGATACACATAATGGCAAACATGCTTCACAGTTACTGATGCTTCTTTGGTCCCTATGTTGAGAGACACTAGCAGCAGACTGCAGATGCGAATATTGCATCTGCAGCCGATACCATACAAATATAGAATTCAGTAATTATTAAAAAGGATTATTTGTGTGAAAGTAAAATTTATGCTAAGAAATGTATTTTGTTTAGAGTATGCTAATGCCCAGCAACCATGGGATTTTTTCATAATAATTAACATATAGCATTTGACATAATGTTTAACATAATATTTCTCATTTTAATTTAATATAAATAACATATATCATAATATGCATATACCTCATGGTTTTTAATTACCACTGTAATGACAATGTTCATTTCCATTTTTGCCTCTAATTGATTTTCCAGTATTGTAGGAGCACCAAGTATATGTTGTACATACCTTTTCCAGCACTGTAAATGCTGTAAAAGTCTAATCAAACCACATTAGTTGTTTCCATTGTCTTGTAAAATGTAAGACATACAAGTAACATACTGTATTTCTTACTTCATTGCAACTTTACAGTAAATCCTTCTGTAAATACTTCATTCATGTAAATTAACAGAGCAGCAGTTTAGACTCTAGGGCATCTTTTAATCTGTTTAATAACTCTATTTCTTTGATACTGTTAAGAAAATAGTAATTCCCTCAGTTTAATCAGACCTGGGTTCTTACGTCACCTATTAATACACTCTGTGGTCCATTAGAACAAAATAAAAGCCCATTCAGAGCACATTGCTGTTTACGGCCTTGATGCATTAATACAGAATTCAGTTATTGTGAGGTAAGTTTGTTTTTATGTTTAGTTTGTTTTTATTAAGCATCCCTAAGTACACATGAATATACTCTTGCAATTATTTGTAAATGCATAAGAGAAAACTGAAGCTGACATGTGTATTTGCGTAAGCTACACTACTGCAATTCATCTCTCACAGCAAATATTTCACCAGTAGTCACGCTGTTGTTGCATGCAGGGTTTACGTGTTATTAGACAGTTATAAGACACACTTAAAATAAAGGGCGAGTGTATTTTCTTTAATGTTTACATTTAAATTTAAACATTTAGCAGATGCTTTTATCCAAAGCGACTTCCATTCCTTAACTACAGGGGGCAGTCTCCTTGGAGCAACCTGGGGTTAAGGGTCTTGCTCAGGAACCCAGTGGTGGCGCTGAAGATAGGATTTGAACCCATGACCTTGTGGTCCAGAGGCAAGTGTGATATCCACTTGGCCACCACCATAATGTACATTAACCGATGATGCAGTAACACACAACTGTCACTGTTATAACCCTAACTCCACTGTATCTGTCCTAATTTTCTTGTTTTCCTTCCTGCTCTTTTGTATGGCCCAAAAGAAAATATTAGTTTAGCTTGGTTTATGGTCTACACAAGGGCTTAAATCATGTGTGCATGGGTGCTCTCTCTCTCTCTCTCTCTCTCTCTCTCTCTCTCTCTCTCTCTCTCTCTCTCTCTCTGTATGTCTCTCTGTCTCTCTCTCTCTCTGTCTCTCTGTCTCTCTCTCTCTGTCTGTCTGGCTCTATCTCTCCCTGTCTATCTATCTCTCTATAAATCTCTGTAAATATAAAATGTACATTATCTGTAGTATTAGAAAGACACCAACAGCTGGAACATCATGTGTGTTAATATACTTGGCCAATGAATCTGTTTCTCCCATTCTTTCTCTCTCTCTCCTTCTCTCTCTTCTTGTCTGTGTGTGTGTTTTCCCTAAGTGACAAACACTGCACCTCCCTCCGCTGTGCTGATGACTAACTGTGTTAGAGCGCACTGATCAATACAGCTCTCCTCTGCTCAGCCTGCAACATACATAACCCCACCTGAGAGGGGGAGGAGAGGAGGAGAGAGAGAGAAGGAGCAAGGGGGAGGGTGAGAGACAGTGAGAAAGAAAAGAGAGGGTGGGGAGGGAGAGAGAGCGAGAAGAGGGGGGCCTGGGGTTTTAGGTAGCTAATGCATTATTGAAGAGAGATTCTTGCCGAGCAGATTCTGGGTTTGTCTTAAAATAGCGTGTTATGCTGTGGTAACCAGAAAAGTGATCACACATACAAAACCACTGACCACAGCTCTATTTTTCGAACTCCCAGCTACATCTTCACTCCACTCGCGTAAAGGCTCCGCTCACCTGATTCCTGTTCTACAGAAAGATCTTATAAAAGAAGATTCATGTAAATGGACACTCACAGCTTCACAAGGAAAGTTCCATATCTATACATA
>JBBPCX010000006.1:5515039-5542890 GCA_037974365.1 Hydrocynus forskahlii
GACCCACCGTCGACACCAGCCAGCAACATCCGCCCCCCCAGAACCGTGACTGGTAGGGCCCGCCCATAGTCAGTTAGTGTGGTGAATTTATATGAGGAGAAATGAAGTCTTCTGTACTGCAGGTCCAGTGAACTGTATTCAGTGGTATTCACACTGGAGACTGCGCGCTGAATGCATATTAGAGGCTGGTCATTAAGGAGCTGGGGAAGTGCAGTTGAAGCCGGAGATCTGGGTGGATTCTCCTGGGTGCGGAAATGCGATGGGCTTTCAGGTTGAGCCGTGTGTGTAGCCTGTGGCCAGGTACGGGGCAGGCTGAAATATTGATGAGTGTATTACAGAGTGGCCTTCATGAGGTCAGCGCATACGGCGTGAAGCTAATGGACCGTGCATGGTGTGGTTCTCCTGGGTCTAATCCGCCATCTCCGGGAATAACAACGCATGTCTGGCACACATGCAAACAAATACACACACACACACACACACACACACAGAGCCTCAGGTAAGACTCCAAGGTAAAAGTGTATATCAGCATGATGGAAGCTTACAGGAATTTTGAAGAGACAGTCAGTGGCAACTGCATAAAGATCCAGTCAGGAAACAGAAGTGACAGTCTGCCTTTTCATAAAACACACATGCACTCTTAAAAATAAAAACGTTTCTTCACGGCAATGCCACAGAAGCACAATTGTTTTGACTTTTTTTATTGACCGACCTTTTTACAGACTCATCCTGATGTACATCATGTAGGTTCTATACCAGCTAAAAGTTTGGTCACCCTCCATACTGACATTTATTTGAAACATTCTCTAAGACACACCTTCTACACAGATGAGTTACTTAATGAGAATAAAATAAATATACCTTCGTTTTATTGTAGCTCAGTATGTTAATAATTACACTTACTGTGTAGTTAAAGTATACACTAAATTATATTTTAGTGTATTTCCTTAGTATACCAAAGTATAATTAATAACATAACAGCTTTTTTTAAACAGACAGAAAAGTTGTATTTCCATAAAATGCATTAAATAAAATATAATGTTTTATTTAGAGTTTTAAAGTTTTGAACAACGTTTTAATATTGTATACATTTCAAGTACACTATCGGTGTGTAAAGTATCCTTCTCTTTCACAAAGAATGAAATATGTATTTATATATATGTAGTGAAACAGCTTAATGATCAACCACATAAACTGTCATGATTTGTGTGTTATTAATGGTCAGTTAATGCTTTATTAATAAAAGTTATTATTAAGTGTTACCAATAGTCTCCCTAGAACCACACGCCCTAGTCATTTATGGTCCGCCATTTGTAAGAGTGTACCAGTGCAACGACCCCGAATTCTCCCAGCCCATACAAAGGGCCCCTTAAATCAACACACTTTTACATCCAGAAACACTGACCACCTTTATTTCACATGCAGTGACAAATGTAGGAGTATGAGTGTGCAGGAAATTTGACGAGGCGATTCGGTGTGACGCTGTTTTCTTTGGCCAGCCACTGAGGCCCTCTGCGTGATTATGGAGTGAGTTTTTCCAAACTTTTTCTTCATGGTCGCCACAGAAGGCAGCAGAGACCCAGGAGATCATCTCATTTCCTGTTAGCACGCGCACATACACACACACACACACACACACTGATGAAGCCCATACTAATTCAGGGCTCCACATCTGGTCTCCTCTCACTTTTTCCAACTGAGACCTGGGAGAGGTGTATGCCTCAAAAACTGGAATATGGGGAATCAATGGAATTCTGACTCGTCACAGGCTGAGAGGAACTGGCACAAACTGCTCTGCTGTGGATTAAAAATGTAAAATCAATATTTAGACACTGTTCAGAGGAGGAAAGTTGGATTTGCTCTCGTTATTCTATACATCCGACTGTACTGATCCGTTCCTACAGTTTTTTAAATTTATAGACAGATGGTTGAGGTCCAGGGCGAACACTGTGCATGGGGTCATTAATGTGATTTACTCTGTGCGTCATGACTCTATGAATAAGGCTTCACCTCTGTGGAACAATGATAATTCAAAATAACCTGGAGGCACAATGATTGCTGCAGCAGGTCACGTCCTCAGGAAAAACGGTGATAGCAATACTGCAGACATTTCTGTAGAATTCCAATAATACTTAAAATAAATAGGGACCATTAATATAGTGAACTATAGGGTACTTTTTGAGTATTATAGGGTATCAAAGGATTACAGGAATTATTATCCAGGGAGGATGTTATATAAATAATCATAGAAACATTGTGTTGTATACAAGAATCTTACAGATTCTCACTTTATCACAGTCTTTCTTTGTCTCAGTGCTTATTGAATCGTGTGAGCTGTTTTGCTGCATTTTATACTTAATTTTATACTTAATCTAAACACACTGGCGTTAGATTGTTATGGGTGGTAGTAGCCTAGCGGGTGAAACACTTGCCTGTGAACCCGATGACAAAAAGATCAGGACAGGGGGGGTTGTAACGTATAGTGTAAAGTAATGTGGCCCCCATATGTGAACACACCACAGCACACAGTGTGAACTTCATCCTCTGCATTTAACCCATTTACCAAGTGAAGCAGCGGGCAGCCAGGACACAGTGCCTGGGGAGCAGTGTGTGGAGATGATATCTTGCTCAAGGGTACCTCAAAGGTCCCACTAGCAGTCCTGGGATTCAAACCCATGGCGTTCTGATCTCAGAGCGAACGCCCTAACAACAAGGCCACCCAACTGCCCCAAATGTAATGTAGGGAGACCCAGTACTTGCATGAGCCCAAACAAGTAGCATTGGACAGCTGGATGGGCTAGTGGTTAGGGCGTTGGCCCTGCAATCAGAAAGTTGTGGGTTTGAATCCCAACTGCTAGTGTCACTGAGGTTCCCTGGGTGCTGTGTTCCTGGCTGTCTGCTGCTTCACTTGGTAAATGGAAATGGGTTAAATACAGAGGAAGACGTTCACATTGTGATGTGTTCACGCATGACTAGACAGGTTAATAAATCAAACTTTAGCTAATGTAAGATGAGATTTATTTTCATTAAGATTTATCATAAAATTATTATAATTTTATGTTTATTTTTATTGATTCTTTTTGTAATGTATAAAAAAGAAAGGAACTATATAACTCTTTGGAGCAGAGTGAGATCAGAGTTCTGGCTGTTATGAGCCAGTGCCTCTTTCTTGGCTGGCACGAGGAATAAAGAAGAAACAGACAAATATGCACCTTAAATAAAAGTATGAAAGAAATGTTATATAAAACATAAAAACAGATATAAATTATTTCACAAATCTTCAGTAATTTATATGATTTTATAATAGCTTAAATAAAGCATAATACAATTTGAAACACATCTTACATAAACGTTTCCACACTTATAGAAATGAGATAAAAAGTGTGACAACCCTCCCTGGTACCTCAAAGTTAAAACACCCTACTGCATGTGAGATTACACTCAAGTACACTCATCTGTGAGAGAATTATACCTCATATTGCTCCTCCATCATTTCCAGGAATCAGCATGAATACATCTGTTTATGAACTTCCACAATGCAAGCAACAACAACAACAACTTCAGCAACACGGAGACTGGGTGAGCAGCAATTATAGAACTTCCCCCAACCCTGTGCAAATGAAGAGGAGCTTATTCTGCCACCGTGGCTTTCTACTTTGTTATCCCTTCCTAAACGAGGAAGCTGTGGCGGAAACGCCCGTCAGAACTAGAGGGACTCGTTCTCTCTCATTTCCCCCAGAATGTCTTCACTTTCCTGGCTACGCCTGCAGGACTGCAATGGATTTCTGCTGATGGAAGCTGGCTAATGAGCTCACCATAAAGAGGAGAAGTTCTCTCTCCTCGTCTGACACGGAGGAGTAAGCTCCTCTGGGCATGCTCTCGACGCTCCACAACAACAACAGCAACAATAATAACATCAACAACAAGAAGTCACGGTAGCCGTGGCTGATGAGATTAAGTGACGGTCGTGAATGAGGCAGTGTGTTTTAGAGACATGGTGGAAGCAGTTCCCAGCTCTGGTGTCCAAAGAACGGCGGAGAACCCGCAGATACCTGGAGAGCACCACGAGAAAAATCCAGCCTTTGGATAAGGGTCACATGTTAGATATGAAAAACTGGTGAAGGATGCAGCTTCTGGCTCCACAGGCACTGCTCTTCATTTCAGCTCCGCAAAACATGACCAGAAATTTCGTAACCCAATGCCTCTCGAGCTGAAGGGCTCGTTTTGATTTAGACAAATAATGAAATTGTCTGTGTTTTATTTATTTATTTTGGTTCAAAGGATCTACCCCAGGATAAAAAACACAAAGAGAAAACGATTACCTAAATGCTTAATAAGAGAGAACACATTCATTGTCTGGCTCCGTCAGTGTAAATCTATCTATGTGTGAACAGGGGGACGCTCTGTCGGAGAGAACTGGACAAAATGGACAGAGCCAAATTCCCAATAAATGCTTGAGATAGTTTGGCTCTGTCTGAGAGACGCCGTTCTTGGGAGCGACGTGGAAAGTCATCCAAACTTTGCCGAGGCCAAATAAACAGTGAATGGACATGAGGTAATTCGATCTCTGAGAAGACCCTATACGTGATAAACAAACTGTCAAAGAAAAATAGATAGAGATACAGTAACATTTTAATTAAATACTGGTTTATACTGAAAAAAACATCACTAGGCCAATAATCAGTATGCCCAGAAACCTCTTTTCTTTTTTTGGGGTCCTTAGAACAACTGGAAGGCATCTTCCAAACAACATCAGACCACAGCCTGAGACAATAACCAGGCAGTAAAAAAAACCATAAAAATATAAAAACACCAGAAATCCAAACCGTAAAGTGGTCAAATGCCTTTTCACTTGTAATGTTTTTCAGTCTGAATGGCATTAAAATGACCCATTGAAA
This sequence comes from Hydrocynus forskahlii, assembly GCA_037974365.1. Taxonomy (NCBI): domain Eukaryota; kingdom Metazoa; phylum Chordata; class Actinopteri; order Characiformes; family Alestidae; genus Hydrocynus; species Hydrocynus forskahlii. Next base: position 5,519,938 of record JBBPCX010000006.1, read on the forward strand.
CTGGTCATTTCAAAAGATTGAGGACTAGATATGAACACATTTGGGCCTTAGACATGGAAAAACAAACTCTTGTGGAGGAATAGAGGTTGAACTTTTGCCCTCTTGTCCAGAACCAGCGTCTGCTCTGCCACTAACCATCAGAGACTAACCGGAGGGCAGTCACAGTTTGCATAATTGTTTGGAAAGAAAATGTTCAATATGAAGTATTTACCTTGGCCATGGAAGCAGGACTTTCAACCCTAAGGGACATGAAAAACAGTGCAGTGAGATGATCACTCAGTACAGCTTCTGCAGGCCCTGTTTAGGGACAGCATATTCGCCAGGCAGTGAGGAAGTAAACTGATCTAACACACGGTCCTTCTGTCTGTATAAAACACATGCTGTTTTGTACCTGTGTGAGAGAAACACTAACCTACGATTCCATTTGTAACTTACACAAATTACTTTTCACTGTTTCATTTCAGAGCCAGGTACAGTCATAAAATTATAATGTGTCATTACATGGCAATGTTTAATGTGGAATAGAGGTCTCACCCTACGTAATCTGTGAAATTATTTCTGGGTGGGGTTAATTTTGAAGCACTACAGTCATAGTGGGCAAGCAGCCAACAGGTTGCAGGCCCATGTGGGTGGGTATTATGGGTTGTTGGGTGGGGCAGGTTTGAGCAATTATTAGCTGCTTGGGGAAGTGAGCAGGCTGGCAACTGTGAGTGAGAAACAGAAAAACATAATGAGTCCCTCATTATCATCATGTTAGTAATGAGTCACTCGCTGTCCTCAAGTGTCGTCTGAAAACCCACCTCCTTAAGGACCACCAAGGAGACTAACCGGTCCTCACACTTATTGCTTGCACATTTTCCTTATAAAAAAAAAACAATAAAACTCAATATTGTCCATGTAGTTTTGCTAACTTTGTACTAACCTCTGACTTTTTCTATTTTTTTTGACAGGGTTTCCTAATGTGTGCAACTTGTGGCTAGTAGTAACTTGGTTAATAACAGACGTTGATTTGAGTATAGCTTTGCAGGTATGAAGTACAGCTCAATGCTGTAAATCTAACTGTGCCATCTGCGTATACATACATACATATATATATATATGTGTGTGTGTGTGTGTGTGTGTGTGTGTGTTTGTGGTTTTTATCAGTTGTCATGTTTAGGTGAGCTTTGAGGAGTTTTGTTGAATCTGAACAGTTAAGAAAAGTGAACCATTTCTGCTGGCAGCCATCACAGTTTTGGGCATCTCTGCGCCCTGGACGGTGTTAATGATCTGTTCAGCTTTTCTCCATGACTGAAAACATTTATTCTTCTGTTTCTGACTTGGTTGTTTTCTACTGCTGGACCCAACAGTGGTTTCTTACTTCTATGTAGGATGTAGGAGCAACTGTACCAAATGTAGGAGCAATTGTACCAAAAAAGGTCATTTTGATACACATAATGGCAAATATGCTTCACAGTTACTCATGCGTGTGTGTTTAGAGACAGGCTTCCTCATGTCACAGAGGTTGTGTGGGCATATTCTACACCAACAGGCCAAATGATAAAGTCTAAACATGAGCAGGTGTGGACACTGATCAGAGCCCAAATTAAGTGAGGCTGATGCAGGTCGGTGTGGGTGGGAACCAGGTTTTGTGGTCGGGTGCAGGCAGGAACAATACTACATTTTGTGAGTGCAGTTGGACATATGTAATTGAAGTGGGAGGGCATAAAAATTAGTCCCATGCAGTCCCTTAATGTAGTATCCTTTTAATGTGCATAGTTTAGATAAAGCATAAAATCCATATTTTGCTATTTAGTGCTCATTTCTGCTGTCATATTAGGCTAGCATTATGTTGGCAGGGTGTTACCCTATTGCTATATTTATATTTGATGGATATGGGCATTGCCAATCATTCCCATGCAATTTCTCCCATGTAGAATCCTTTCTTTTGTGTATTTTAGAAAAAAAACATATATGTCTCATCATGCTATATAATGCCAGTTTCTACTGTAATTTGCATTTGAGGTCAGCTATGGTTTAAATATGGACATTAAAATCCTGTAACATGCATGTGAGTAACACAATCTTTACTTTGTTTCAGTTTTGACAGAATTAAGGCCTAAACTCCAGGTCTGCCTTCCATTATTGGAGCTGTTAACTTTCTGCTAATCTGCTAAAATTAATCTAATAAGGCTGGAATATATGCAGTAATAGATAATATAAGTGTAAACCAATTTGCAACAACCAGTTCCTCATGGCTGCTTCATGTGGCCAGGGATTTCAGCTCCAGCACCTGGACTGTGTTAAGGAGTGATTATGAAGGCATATCTGTGTGTTCCCTGTCGCTCCGTACTATAATGTTCATGTCCTTGACATATGTTCAGCTTTACTCTGCTGCAATGACTGCTACAAACTGTGTGTTCCAGAATGTGTTTAGTAGTCCACCTTTACACTTAATGTGACTGGCATCTGGATTGTCTCCTGAAACGATTTTATCCACATGGTTTTACACTTGGTTGCCAAATGCATCTCCACTCAGCCAGACTGAAATCCAATTACTGTGGTGAGTGATGTGCACACCAATACATACACAATTACCAGTCTCCTCCCGTCTATTTTTCTGTTATATTCCAAAGAAAGCACAGATTTACACACAGTGTGCGTAAACTCAGTGTGTTTTCAGGAAGAAGCATAATTATCCACCTGTTTCATTGCTGTCACAAACCATGTGTTAAAACACAGCGAGACAGAGAAAACAACGAGGTGATGTGAAGTTGAATCAGACTGGTGCTTTATTTGAGCTAGCTGGCTCATCCAAAGTGGGTTATGGAATTAAAATTAAATTCACGTTAGGAGATGAACTGAAAGAGCAGCGATGCCGAGTGCTGAAGGGCATTCTCTTCCATAAGCAGAACTGCAGGGGGCACTATGACAGGATTAGGAGGGGTTTGGGCGGTTAAATGTGTCACTGGGAGACAAATGTATTTACATTGCTATTTTATGTAGTGTATCTCAGACCACCTCCTGAAGTGGTTTAAGTAATTGGATTTATATCTCATACACAATATCCTACTATGTGCAATAGTTTATTATGTGCAATATCAATACTTATGTTAAAATGACTTATCTATCTTATGTGCAACAATGGACTTGGTATAGAGAACAAATCCAAACCACTATTTGTGTTATTAACTAAATTATTAAGATGTAATTTATTTATCCATAGTATTTACAGTATATTTACCTCACTTACTGAAAACAGCATTTTGTGTATGTAGCATAGTGTATTTCACACAGAGTATTTCTGCAGTTTTATTTGACTTTTAATTTTGACTTTGTATGTCACACTGTTCTTGTCTCTGTGTTTCAGTGTGTCAGTGCAGCTGTGACATTCTGATTCTGATCTGTTTTAAATGCATCTTGGGTGCTTTTACACTTGCATTTTTTGTGGCTTGGCCTTATTTTATTTTATTAATTTATTTTTTCCAGGTATAATCCTAATATTAAAGACACATGAAGTGACCAGGTGTGAGATTTTACTCTGACAGCAGTAATGAAAGGCATTTCCATTCCCAGCCAGATATTTTGGCCGTAATCTGTGATGTCCCAGAAAGTAAATTCCCCACAATTGAAATTCAGCAGAAATCTGGAACTGCCCAGAGTTCCTTGGATTTAACGGTCAGGCCTCACAGTTCTCGCAAGCAATTATAAAAGCAAAATGCAGTCTGAAATTATTCTCACTTGCAGCTCATTGAAATAAGTAATTCTGCTGTAAGTGCATCATTCCAAACTAAACGCCAGAGAAGGTCTTGTTATTTGAAAAGAAAGACGAATTGAAACAAAGTCTGCCACACAGACTCATAGCTGTTCATATAGAATGTAAGTTACATATTACATAATTACAAATGTATAATGTACTTATCAGGGTATCTGCACATTTTTGATGTGCAAATTAAATGAATTTTAAGACCTTTTCAAGAAAAATTAAGACCATCACGGCAGCAACAAAAAAAAAAAACAATAGCCTACAATTTAGTTGATTTCAACAAGGCACATACTTTTTTATGTTTTACATAAAACGTCTTTTTCAACCAGCCACTTTTTTTTTAAACCAAATGCTCCGTGTCGCGGGCCCATACCACCTTGGCCATGCATAACATTTTTAACGTTGAGTTGTCCATTATCACCGAAGCTCCTAGTTGAGATAGCAAACAAAAGCACACCTGTGACCTGCCATTTTCAAGTTTTGCACCATGAACTAAATGGCTTGCCATTATTGCCCATTTCATTTAGCCAAGCCCATCTCCACTTATTCTTTACTGTTTTGGCGATGTCCGACACATCTGTGCCTTCCTTTAACAGAAGCGCACCCATGCTGGCAAAACCAAAAGCAAATGCAGCGTGCAAGTGATGCCAAAGGGCCTATGTCCTGTAAAACATGGCTCTACGAACTATTTATATAGCCACGTATACAAATAGCCTAAACTAATTTTAAAGCAGACTGAATACTGCAGACTGTTGCTTATTTAGAGTGATGCTCCAATCTACTTTAGTCATGCACTTAGGCCACACCTGTCAATTTTCAACATTGAAAAAAAGGGATTTTTAACAGCAAGAAAATGGACTCCAAAACTACTGTTATTTATTGAACGGAGCAATGGTAATTTAAGCAATGGGTTTTCTCCATTGTTTTCTGACCTTTTTTAGCTACTATTAGCGAATCAGACAATTCATGAAACACCACTGCCTTCCAATCATAAAAACGTTCTATTCCGATTGTGGAGAAGGGGGGCCACACTCCCCAAAACTGTATAGATCTGCTGCAGGAGGACAACACTCGCTGTGGGATGTCAGTCACGACTCAGGCCCAGCAGGATGGAGTTCAAAGGATGTTTAATGCCCATTTAAACTTCCACATGTAAGGATGTTAAACAGATGCTAGATGGGCTAAATGCTTAGTGTAAATCTATCTAGAACAATAAACTGTAATTATTCAAGAGGTTTTTGTTCATCTGTACACAATGCTCACATAAGAGCAAAGTGCCTGAATATACAGCACAGCCATGAACAGTTCGCCCCTATTCTTTCTCCTTAGCTTTAGCTACCGTTATTAGCAGTGTACAGGCTAATCTAGTGTCTTCCTGAAAATAAACAGAAATAGCAGATGGACTAGGTACTTACCGTCGGTAATGACTTATACACATACAGTAAAGAGCTGATGCAACACTGTCACAGGATCTACAGTGAACAGGATAAGTTGGAACATAACTACAAGCTCCCAAGCACATTGTTTTCCCGTGTCTCTCTCTCTGTCTCTCTCTGTCTGTCTCTCTCTCCTTCTCTCGCACTAGACACACACTCACCTTGCTTCATTTCACCCTAGAATTAATCTAATGCCACTCCTTTTAAAATTCCAGTCTTTTCAATACTTTTCAAAGCCTTAAAAAACGTTAACTTTTTTGAGACCTTTTAATACTTTTCAAGGATCCGGGACCCTGACTTATGTATTAATGTAACTGCACAATTACATATACAACCAGTTTTTTTACATTTTAAAATTATATCAGAATGACCTATGAGAATTTAGGGGTTAATTAGTAAGGAAGAGGGGAAAACTGATTCCAAGACCACCAATACTTGCTGAGATGTTACAAAATTGGCTTGTGTGTATGTGTGTGTGTGTGTGTGTATGTGTGTGTGTATGTGTGTGTGTGTGTGTGTGTGTGTGTGTTAGTACATATTTGTGTATGTGTGTTTGTGTGTTTGTGTGTGTGTGTGGATGTGTGTTTGTGTGTATGTGTGTCTGTGTGCTCCCAGCCTCACACAGATGGCATCATAAAGAAGGGGTGAGGCGGTCCTGATCAAATACGAAGAGCAAACACACAAACATGGCTGACCCCCCAGTCACCATCTATCTTCCCCCTAATCACTGCTCTCCCGCCTGGATGGCTGGTTTAGACACGGTGACCCCGGTGACGTAGCTCCACAGCTATGGGCAGAGATTGTGTCCCACGGACGTTTAGTGCACTTATCTGTGCTGTGTGTTAATTTACTTTTTATCTACGGCCGTGCCATTTGTCACCGCCTGCCTTATACAGCGCAGTTGCACAACTCAGCACCGCCGGGTTTGAGGCAAAGTGGATAACCTTTTCACATCCAGCATTCCTCCAGCTCTCTCTCTCTCTCTCTGTCTTTCTTTTTCTCTGTCTGTCACTCTCTCTTTTTCTCTCTCTCTCTCTGTTTCTCTCTCTCTCCGTCTCGCTCTCTCTCTTTCTGTCAGTCTCTCTCTTTCTGTCTCTTTTTTTCTGTCTCTCTCTCTGTCTCTGTCTACCTCTTTCTCTGTCTCTCTCTCTCTCTCTCTCTTTCTCTGTCTCTGTCTATCTCCTCTGTCTCTCTCTCTCTCTCCTTCTGTTTCTCTCTCACTCTCTCTGTCTCTCTCTCTCTTTCTTCCTCTCTCTCTCTCTCTGGCTTTCTCTGTTTCTCCCACACTCTCTTTCTATTTGCTTCTAGCACTTCTCATTTTCTCTCTCTATCCCCCTCTCTCTTCCTCTCTCACTGTCTCTCTGTTTCTCTTTCTCTCTCTCTCGCTCTCTCTCTGCCTTTCACTTCCCTTGTTTCTTTCTTTCTAGTTGTTTCATCCTCTCCCCTCTTTCTCTCTCTCTCTGTCTCTCTCTCTCTATCTCATTTTCCTACTCTCACCACTTCTCCACCATATCTTCTTTCTTTCCCTCTCTCTCTCTGTCGTGCTTTCTCTCTCTCTCCCTTCACTTGATTCTCTGTCTCTCTCTCTCTCTGTCTCTCTCTCTCTCCCCTTCCTCTCTCTCTCTCTCTCTCTCTCTCTGGAAATCTGCTCTTACTGTAGCAGCCCCCCCGCAGCCCTGCTGGAAGTTGGCAAAGCCACTTCAGAAAATATTTCCAAAACTCCTGTGTGCAGCTGTGCCTTCCATTTGTCAAATCTTGTCTTCAACTGGCGGAAGTGTCTCTCCGGAGCACTGCTCTGATTACAGGGCCCGGTGTGCAGCGCTTAGCAGAGGGGGCAGCCCTCTCGGCTTAAGCGATCAACATGTGGCCAAGGGCTTTCGCTCTCCTTCGCCTCCAGCCGCCCTCTCAGAATGCACGAATGCTGTCTAGATTACATCACCCGGCCGCTGCGGATGCGCTGTTGTGGTCAGTTCGCTCGTTCTGCTCAACCCCTGCGTCACCTGCGCCCACAGCCCCTGCTGGATTAGCCTTACATTGCGGTACATTTCTCAGGTATGACGGGATAGCGTTCATGCCGTAAAAGCCTCCGTAATAAACATGTTGGGGTAAATATAGACGCGTTGACAGAGATGTAATTTCAGCCCTTGCCGTCCTTCCAGCCCATCAGAATTGCCTAGATCTGTCTGAATTCAGCCTCTTCCCTTTATTTATGTGTTCACATGGATGTAACCCACATGTGTTCACTCGGGTCATAAATTACCACTCACTGCGGCGGAAGTGATAAATGGCTCGGGTGACCCAGGATACGCCGCTCCAGTCAGGAGGACTAGTGTGGTTGATTTATGCCCAGCGGGGAGTAAATTGCATTCTTCGCACTGTTTATGAGGTTATTATCCCCTCACTGTCCTCTCGCTGGCTGGCTGGCTGGAGAGCGAGGCACGCTCAGAAGCTGACAGCTCACAGGCCAAACACACAATCTGCTGTGTCACAATATCTGGCAGGCCGAGGGACGTCTGCACAGAAACCACGATGAGCAAACATCCCCCCACAGAGTTGACACATACAGTAATTTCTCCCATCGACAGTGAAACAGCAGCTCCTCCAGCAAAGCTGGTGTAAAACACGCAGAGGTAACGGATCATAAATTGTCGCCTACCCGCCAGCCCTGACTGAAAACCCATGTACACCCACTGACGCCTATATAAAACCTCATTACACAGACCAGCACCGGGTCACAGCCATTCATTCTCACAGTCTGTTAGCGCTGAATAGCACTTACATTATTCCCTGCTAATAAAGCCGTTTCCTCTATCTAATGGCAGGTGGCTCCAGCCAGGGCTCCACGAGTGTAATTTGACATTTTCAACTTTCCGCAACTCAGATTTCCTCACTCCGTTCCCACGCAACTGACCTTTATCTGCCTCTGTGAGGAACATTTTCAATTTCTAATACATTGCACATAATTTGTTTTTGTCCCCGCCGCTGCTTAAGTGAACGTAGTGTTAGCGAAGAGGTGCTGGGTTATCAGGGCTCTTCTCTGGACAAGCAATTATTCATTGAATTGGTGCATAATCAAGAACCACCATATGGGCCAATAATACCGATTGCATAGGTGGCAGCAGAGGTCACGTCAATCAGACTGTATCTCTGTTTTTAAAGGGTCGACAACTCGCACTCCACGAATGCTTAAGAAAAGGAGAAAAATACCAAATGGAGGCCTTGCGTGAAGAGCAGAGAGCATTACTTATTGATTATTACATTGTATTCGGGGTCATTTGAGTTTCGATGTGCAAGTAAGTGCAAGCAGCTTTTTTTCCCCCTCTTTTCTCTCTCTCTTCCTCACTCTCTTTTTTCTGCCAGCCCAGGTTAGATTTGGATGCAGAGTAGAGTTGACTTGGCCGTCCATTCCGGGGCTCATGAATGATTGAAAGCGAGCGAAGCAGGAAGCGCTCATAAATAAACACAAGTCTGTTCTTTGCAGTGCCTGGGCTTGCGCTGTGTTACTGTGCAGGAAACACAAGCAGACAGGACTCGCTGCCTCCCAAATTAAGCCTTTCACACTGCGTTAATGCGCTGGATATTATTTTCATGCAGGCTGCTCCGGACTGGCGGCGATGCGAGCTGGAGCTGGAGAGACTCTTCATGTGTCACGCTGGAGAGAAGAGAGAGAGAGAGAGAGAGAGAGAGAGAGGGAGAGAGAGAGAGAGGGAGAAAGAGAGAGACAGTGAGAGAGTGAGATAGAAAGGGGGGGTGCTACAGAGAGAGTGAGTGCACCTTATAACCTCTGTATATTCCCTCTTCTCTCTGACAAACACACACACACACACACACACACACACATATCCCCCCACACACACACATCCCCCCACACACACTCACAGACACACATTCTGAGCTGTGCCGAGAGATTGTGTGAGGGCACCTCTCAAACTTCTCTCTCTCTCCTCCTCCTCCTCTTCTAACACACACACACAGAGCTATGTGTGCGTGAGCGCACCTCCGTGCAGAGAGAATGTGTGAGCACCTCTCAACTATCTCCCTCTCACATGCACTTACACACATACACTCTTCCAGTCAGCTTGTACCATGTGCGAACATCGGCCGCATGCTAATGAGCCAGTCCCTGGGTGTTCAGCCTACAAGCATCCATCCTCCACAGTAAATAAAATGTCACACTGTATTTATCACAATGTACACAGCCAAAACACCCTCCCACTCCCCCCCGGTGTCTGTCCACCTGCTTTTTCCGTGGCACTCATAACCCAGGCTTACGCTGCAAGCTACAATTCACAAATCCCATGATATCCCTGTGGTGTCCTGGGACATAATAGACCCATATGTTTTCCTCCTCTCAGGGACAGGGAGTCGCCTCAGGATGACCCTCAGACTCAGATTCTGACAGGCCTGTGTTTGACAAAAGCAGCCTCTGGTATTCACAATTACATTTAGCCAATTTAGACTTTTCTCGGCTGATATTCACTAAGAATGCTGCTCAGGAATCATGTTCTTTCTCTATTAATAGCAATTTCAGCCACAAAAACTAACAAGCACACCCTTTCTGAGATCATTTCTGAGCACCGGGCCAGAGATAACCCTCCGTAACAAAAGAATGATGTAATTGAATATTATTTGTCACTCGCGGCTCATTCCAAAGAGCCAAGACATTCTGCAGAAAATGCTTTTAGCACTTTAAACTTTCAATCTATATCTTTTGTGTGAATAGAAAGGAGATAATTTGATGAAGAGCTATTGTTGTCAAGTCTTATTTGTCTAGGGAAAGATAAAAATTTGACTTGTTTAAAAAATTTGTGAGTGTAAGAACCTTTTGATCATTTAAAAACAAATATATGTATCAGTTTCACTTAAATTTTTTAGCTTAGTTGAAGTCATTTATGGCATGAAACAGGCACACATGTATGTAGTTGATATTATTAGTTAATCCAAGAAACAAATGACTAAATCTACTACAACACTGCATTACTAAATACAGTTTGTTTGCCTCATTGGTAAATTATTATTATTATTATTATTATTATTATTATTAGTAGTAGTAGTAGTAGTAGTAGTAGCAGTAATAGTAGTAGAAGAAGTCATGGTAGTTGCAATGGTATTTGATATATATAATGCAGTGATAACTCTCACCTTAAAGGATGAAGTAATTGGATTCAAAGGAAATGTTAATGATGTTTTCGGCTGGGTCCATTAATCAAGGATAAACCATAATATTATAAAACAAACAACTTCTACACTGTAATTAGCAGGGCAAATAGTCCTGGTTTTATAGAATGTGAGAATGTTTTTGTTCCCCTGAGCTTCTATACATTGTATAACAATACAGAAACTGTAAGTAATGTAATTCAAATAATGGTGGTTCTGAGTGTGAGTGTGTGTATGTATGCGTGTGTACGTACATTTGTGTGTGTGTGTGTGTGTGTGCGTGTGTATAATGCGGTAATCTGATTCATTGTTGTCTCTAGTCTCTATTGTTAAACTGGTAAACAGCATCAAAACCGAGACTGACAGTGGATCCACGTACCTTCAAAAGAATATCTGTCTCAGAAAAAAAATCTCTCAAGATAATTTAGGTCTTCACTGGGGAGATGAAAGGGAGCAATTGCTGAGAATTGCATGAATAGGTGGCTAATTGGTTTGTTTGTGTTTGCTAACAGATCTGATAAGCTTGTTTGGGTTTTTTTAATGTCAAAAGAATGTAATGAGTTATCAGAGTACAAAGTGTAAGCTTTAATTATACTGGTGTGATTAATGTAATTAGTAAATGTATGTAAAATATATTGCTAATATGTCCTGAGGAAACATTTATAATTTGTTTTATTGCTAGCACTTAGCTGCGTATGGACAGAAATGAATCTTCTGCGTGTGAAGGAAGAAAAGGAGACTTGCAATGAGTGGCGTTTTTCTTCCTTTTTTTTTCATTTTATCCCCAGCTACATTAGCGTCAATGGCATTCATCTGTGGGACATGGTCTCCGCTGTGACTTTTTTTTGGGCCATTTTGTATCGCTTTGATTCACCATTAAATTCGAACCAGATTTCTGACACAAATTGTTGCATTGCCACAATGGCCACAAAAGTTAACGTCATTTAGCTCTCCAAACAGCGGCTGGTATCTGCGCTTTGTCTCGTGGCCCCTAATTCCTTTATGGCGCAGTGTGAGACCTGCCGAACGACATTGCTAAATGACAGTTGCCTGAGCTGGCGTGAAAAGGGTGCCTGGTTTGTGGGCTGTAGCGTGGGTCTCCAGGCAAATGGAGGAGTCCGGGGGGGGTTTAGAGAGAGGGGGTGGCCCTGGCCCCTGCAGGACAATGGCCCTAGTGTGGGGAGAGCCAGAGAAAAGGGGGTCAAGAATCAAAATGCAGATGACATTTGCAGTCAGCAGATTGATACAGCACCATTGATTCTCAGCTCCGGACGCTCATGATCTGAATTGCAAATGGCGCAGCGCTTTGGCCTTTCTGGTGTCCGCCGGCCGAGCAAGGGGCTGTTCCCACAGCGCTCTCCTCTCTCTCTCTCCCTCCCATCCATCCCCCTTTCTCTCTCTCCTCCAACCCCCTACATCCCCCTCATTTCTTCCCACACCCCTCTCTCCTCCCTCTACCCCTCCCAACTTTCTCTTTCTATTCTCTCCTTTCCAATGGACGCCCCCCGCCCCCACCTCCACCCCCACCCTAGAGCAGCCGGCGTGGTCCCCCCAGTCTCCAGGCCTTGGTGGGAGGACACAGCCAGCTCATTGTCTGCCCTGCTGCCGAATGGCGGGGAGGCCTGAAGGACACAGAGGTGCGCCAGGCTCCCCGGTCACCGTCCGCCAATGAAACTTAAAAGGGCCCCCTCGACTAAAGATTGGGAGGGGGTAGTGGGCCACATTTAAAACCCAATTAATGGGCCCTCGCTTTTTACGTTTTTTTTCTTCCCTCCATAAGCAGGATTTGCGTGCTTTTCTGGGCTTTCTCGCTCAAAAAAGTCAATATGCCCCATTTGTTCTAAGCCGAGGTTAAATGATGCGGCTTCGAAATGGCCTTAGAGTGCTCTTATGAAACAGGCTACTGGAAAGCTATATTGGATTTTAAGATGGACTGATTTAGGTTCCATCCCCACGGCTTAAACAGGCGTGATGCTCATGTAGATGCTCTGTAGGCAATCTACTAGGAAATGAGGGGTTAATGCAAGATGTATTTAAGATCCTCATGGATATCTGCTACACACACAAGGCTGTCCAGTGTGCTTGTTTGGAGACACAGAATTTGTGAACACAAAGCTAGCAAAATGGATTCACCTATCATTACTATACACAGCATAAGACCTTGTCAAGGGAAATTTTATTGTTCTTTACTGCCATAGATAAACCTAATGATTGAGCCATACCAGTATCAATACAGTAGTGAGTATATGTTTTCTACAACCTAGCACAGTGTGTTCCAGCAAAAAAAGTGGTCTAGAAAGCCTTAACATGGCGAAATTTGAACTTTTTGTACTTCTTTAAAGGGTAATGCCATAGAAATGTTACTTTCTGAATATTCAAGATCACTCAGTAAGAAACTAAGTAATGATATTTAAAAGATGACCAACTCTAAAAATCCCATTCAACTGCATTCCACCAATATTGTGTTTTAGAGCACAGTTTAAGAAGCTTCACCACCTACAGAAACTGGCCCTCTTGAACAGCTTTATTAGTCATGTATGTGTCTATACTTTCATATTTTAAAAGTTATAATAAATAGAAACGTTGTACTATTTCTGTTACACCACTTGGCTAGCCTGCTGCAGGCCTCAGTAACTGATTCACGTTCACTTTGAAAAATCCAGTGACTGGTGTAATCACTCATATCATGTTTTTCAGTTCATTTAATAACATTGTTCATGTTAGATCTAAGTGAGATTGTTCAAATATCACACACACACACACAAACACACACAAGACACACCTCTTACTCACACAGCTAAGATGTATCTGAAAAGTATCTGAAAAGATCATCATACCCTGATGGTCTTTTTTCTTATTTTATGGTAAAAGTGTAGGTAGAGTTCTGGGAATGTAAAATAGTCACAAAAGATTTAATGGACAACTTCTTAAAGAAAAAACACACACACTATTCAAATTGTTGCAAAACTTCATTTTTGACAAAATCTGATTTTTTTACATTTTCGGCTTTTCTGTTAAATTAAATTGGTCAGTGATGGATTTCTGTCTGTCACAAAAAATAGTGTCAAGGTCAGACATGGAGTTCATAGCCAGGAACCCTGCAGTTCAAAGTTTTCAATTATATAAACCCAGTATGGTGGCTTTCCCATGTTGCTTTAAAAGTTTATGTAATTACAAATAATTGGTAGAAAACTATAAAATAACAACGTACTTAATAAAAAAATTAATAAAAATAAATTCAATTAAGATTAACTGAAAATAATTCTGAAATGATTTGATTCAGTTTGAAGTTAGGAAATTACTGCCCATCATTTATTATATTTCAAAGGATAAACTCACATCTCAAGGCAATTTTAGTCAATACATAATCACTGTTATTAGTTATCCATAAATGACTCTTTTTTTGGCCAAAAATTCATGAAATATTGCATAGAACATCTAAAACTAACTTCAGTTTAAACTATTTAAATCTGAGTTGTTTGTTGTAGTATTATGAAAAGTAACCAATATAAAAAAATTGAATACATTTTGGAATAAACAAATACACACGTTTTGAATTCATCCTCAATAATTGAAAAAATTGCCTTTCTGCCCCATAATTGTTTGGAAATCTGAAATTTCAGCCTCTCTTTTCTTACCTTTAACTCACAGGCAGTCGTGAGCTCAGCCTGTGTTCCGGTAGCTGATGTTTGCCATTCCAATCAGCTCTATTGTGTGTATCTGAGCCCCACTCAGACCCTGCGGCGGCAAACTTCAAGGCCGCACCACAGCGGCTGGCAGGCTTGTGTTTGCGGTAAACACTGATTGGCAATTCATTAACCCCCTTCACAAACATTTTCCCAAGGATTTTTTAGGGGGTCGGGTGGCATCTGAAGGAGCGCTAAACAAGTGGTTGTGCGCAGAGGAAAGGACCAGCCCTGGGACGACGCTCGTGGTGAAAGAGAAAAAAAAATCAATACACAACCTGTGCTAACAATTACTGCTGAGAAGTGCTCCGGGGCTCTAACCCAGTCTCAAGAGCCTGTGATTCGTTCACTCAGTGTGGGAGGTAGACATGTTGTGGCTAATTAACACATAGTGGTCTACCTACTCGGGCCTTCCCTACAAGACGAGAAGCACCTTATTCTCCAGGAGCTTTCCTTGATGTCAGATGCTGTTTTTAGTATTATTAAAAAGACTTTTTTAAAATTAAACTTAGTTCCAATCAGATCCACAAGTAACTGGTTATGAACGCTCTTTGACACAGGTCCCAAAGTGACATTAACCCTATTTTGTCTAAAGTACAAATGGGAAGAAATACAATGTAGTAGTACAAATACACCACATGGACAAAAGTATGTGGACGCCTACTCATCACACCTATGTGAGCTTCTTAGACATGTCTTTCCCAAAATATGGGCCCACCACACCATACCCAAACTACTTCCCCAGCTTCAGCATGGTGCAAAATTCAAAGATGGCTTTCTATAAGATTTTGGAGTGTGTGCTTAAGAATTTGTGCCCATTCAGTCAAAAGAGCTTTTGTGAGATCAAGCACTGATGCTGATTAAGAAGTCCTGATTTGCAATCGATGTTTCAGTTCGTCGGTGTTCAGTTGAGTTGAAGTCAGGACTCAAGAGCACTTGAGTTTCTCCACACCAAACTCATCAAACCATATTTTTATTGATCTCGCTTTGTGCACAGGGGCACAGTCATGCTGGGACAAGAAAGGGCCCCCAAACTATTTCTGAAAAGCTATGCTGTAGCATTAACCTCACTCCGCTTGTGTCCTGGTGGTTAGGGAGTTGCTCCTGTGATTGGAGGATTGTGGGTTCAAGTCCCATGACAGCCAGAGGCACCACTGAAGTTCCCTTGAGCAAAGTACTGTGCCCACACACACTGCGCCTTTGGCGCTGTGTCACTGGTTGCCTGCCTCTTCAGATGGATGAATGTATTAAATACAGAGAACAAATTTCACACTGTGTGCTGTATTGTGTTCACACCCAACAAATGGTCACTTTCAGTTCACTTTTTAACTTAACCTTTATTGGAACCAATGAGCCAAACAATGGGGAAAAACATTATCCTTCCACCACCAAATTGCACTATGCATTCCAGTAGGCTCTTGACATCTGCCAAACCCAGATTTGTCCATCAGACATCCAGACATTGAAACGTGATTCATCACTTGAGAGAGCACATTTACCCAGAGGCCAGTGGATGCATGCTTTACGCCACTTCAGCCGATGTTTGGCATTGCATTATAGATCTTAGGCTTGAGTCCAGCTGCACAGCCATTAAACTCATTACATGAAGCTCTTGATACACAGTTCATGTGCTGATGTTGCTTCCTGAAGCAGTTTATAACTGTAATGAGTGATACAGCAGAAGAGTTTTGAGTGCTACATGCTTCAACACTCTGCAGCCTTGCTCTCTGAGTTTTATGGCTAAAGCTTCAGAAGGTTGTGGGTTCAAATCCCAGAACTGCTAGTGTACTGAGGTACCCTTGGGCAAGGTACTGTCCCCAGGTGCTGCGTCACTGGCTTTCTGCTGCTTCACTTGGTGAATGGATTAAATGCTGAGAACAATTTAGTGCTGTTCACATTGTGTGCTGTGGTGTGTGAGAAATGGACACTTTACATTTACACATGTTTGCTCCTGGACACTTCCATTTCAGAATGAAAGCACTTCCAGTAGACAGAGGCAGATGTAGTTGGACAGAAACTGACTTGAAAGGTGGTATGCTAAGACCGAGCCACATTTAAGGGCACTTAGCTCTTTAATATGAGAGTTTAAGTGATCCTAGTGGGTAAGATACTTGCTTCTGGACCAAGAGGTCATGGGTTTGAATCCTACCTTCAGGACACCACCACTGGGTTCCTGAGCAAGATCTTTAACCCCAAGTTGCTCCAGAGAGACTGCCCCCTGTAGTTAGGGATGATGAGTTTGTAGTTTCATGCACTGAGAGTCTATGGGAGTCCATCTGAGATTACTTTACAATACAACAACAGGGTTCGAGGCAAGCATATGAAGATTTAAGCCTGCAGTTTGTCCAATGGTTTGAGCTCATAAGCTTTTTTTACTTGTCAGTGACATTAGCCTTGTAGCTCCAGTGAAAAACAAAAGAGCGTCTTGGCTACTATTTTGTGGTGAGGGAAAAAAACTGGGTGAAGTTTTGTACTTTCTGGTTTTATCACTGTAGTAAAGATGCGCTGTATCAAAGAATTCTGTTTTAGGAACCAGCTGAATGCATTTTCCATTAATTCGTCATTTCTTTTCTTGTTCAAAAATTCAAATCATTTCAATGAACATTAAGCTCTGTCAGATCACATTCTTTTCATATCAAATAAATTCAACAGCGGGATTGAGAAATCACGTTGTTAATGCAGAAGAGCAGATTACATGGCAGAGTCGTGTTTTCGTATCGCCCTCAAAGGGTTAAGCAATCTCAACAAGATCCTTCTCTCCAAGCTTGGGCATACTGTCATGCAGCCTTCAGTAAGAGGATATTCTGACAAGCTCAGTGCCCCTGACTGAGCAAGCTACCTCTCCCCACCTCTCTAGACATTGAGTAGCAGCTCCGGTGCAGAAAATCGACCTGAGCCCAGCTCCATAAAGACCAAATAGGAGTAAGAGCATTAGACCATATCAGTGGAGCTGGAGCTCCACTGGCTCCACACTTACTAATAGAGAGTCACAACTCAGATCCCCCTGGGAATAATAACAGGAGTAAAAGGGGGAGAAGCCCTGCTCCTCCTTAAAGGCCTGTCACTGACTCTGACAGGACCCCTAAATTTAATCCTCAGGCCCGCTGGGCTGCAGAGGAGCAGAGCAGCGGGGAAGCTGCCCCTCACGCGGAGGACCCAAGCTGACTTTTAAGACAGCCTGCCAGAAAAAGCTTTAAAGCTGATGACAAATTCATTTTCACACGGCCGCACCTGTGATGCTGATGAGGGTGTAAGAGACACGCGTACAAGCCTAATCCATGATGTACAGCAATTATCGCCTTCATTCCGAGCAGCGCTGGGAAAGATGTTCCGACTTGGCATTTCTCATCGTGAACCAGCAAGGGGTGTCAAAAAAAGGCATAAAGGAATGTTTACCCATCAAGTACATTTCAAGCCACTATTGTAGATCAAGTGGGTCTATATGCCCTGCTTGCATATTCTCGACACCCAACGAACTTAATCATTCGGCAGAGGCGGTTTGATATCAGTCGATTATGTGGAGACTTCCTTGAGATGGCATGACGTTTCAGGGGGGAAAACTTGATTTTCCAGGCCAGAGAACAGCGGATTGAGTGCAGGGCTGGCCGGGCCCGCGGGGGACCAGCCACTCTCTCCTCCTCTTAATGTGTATGCCATGCTAATCGCTTGGTGCTCTTACATCTGGAAACCTCCCAGTAGAGGGCAAATCGCTCAAGCCGTTTTACGCCTGAGACTTGCCCGATATTTGAAGTTGTCACACCTAATCTATAGGAATGAAATCCATTCAAATAAGCCAGATTTTTTTTCCCCTCTTCTGCCATCTGACAGGAGGACTAGAAAGTCATTCAGAAGTGTGTCGGTGCACCTTTGGACTCGGCGAGGCCTTCTCATCCCGTCGTCTCCCTGATTTCCATATTTAAAAGGAAAACAGGGAAGGGAAGCTGACAGCACTTACTGGCCGTTTATATGCCAACAAATTTGTGGTAATTCTTTACTGCCGTGAATTTTTCCAGTAACATCTCTTTCTGCTGTTTTTACCTTAACCTTTTCTCCACCATCACCACCACAACCACCCCTGTGTGTGGAGGTACTGTGGGCATTAAAATTTAATCTGAATAATGTATGTATCTCCTGTTACATTCTTTATAAGATTTTGGCAGTCAGTCCATCCTCCGAAGCTTTCAATCATGGGTCCCCTGGGGCCGTGTGGGATACTCACTCTTTGAAGCTGGATGCGGAGCCACAGAGAGCAGGCCCTGCCTGGAAGACAGGAAAAGCTCTCTGCTTATATATTACATTTCCACTCAAATGTGCCACTGCTATTTTTAAGGGCAAATGGAGGTGTATTATGCAGAATTGGCCTCCGTCTGTAGGCCGTGCTTTGCTCCTCCTGCCATATTGACTTCTTTTACAGTTGTGTGTGTGTTCTTCCCTAATAATGTTGTCGAAGTGTCTTTGCAGATGTTGGGGCGCAGGCATTGTCCATTCTATGAATGCAAGAAATTCCTCAAAGCTGGAAGGACATCTAATTGACTGCAGTTATATATCAACAATGATTAGCCAAAGTATCTGCAGGAAGCATGAGATACAAACCGGCTCTTGACATCATTTAAAATTGAAAGAAGGTTCAAAATGCGGTCCACAAGCAGGTGGATTTATCGGGGGTAGGCTCAGTGCTCAATCATGGTTGTTTATCTCTTCCCAAAAGGCTGAATAATGGACGCTTCAGAGGGGATCTGAGCCAACAAGCCAGGAACATTGCAACTTTTCACTGAACCATGAGCTTCTTACTCTGATATTGAAACAGTGGACTGGACTGTCTGTAGTCAGTGTGTCTTCCTCAGTGAATCTCACGCATCAATTTTTTCTCATTTAACCAAAAAAAACAACAAAAAAAACATTTTAACTAAAGGATATTTCCATAATGTATTCAGATATTATGACAAGTGATAAGTTAGATAGCACTGTATCCATCCACTCTAGGAGTTTCTTCAAGGGTATGGGGTTTATACTTTTTTGCATTTTTCCGACTGATAAAAATGGCCAAATCTTGAGAAATAACTGTCCAAATATTGTGAAAATGCACAAACATCAGTGCTAAGGCAACCTTAGCAGGCAACAAGAAGCACATCCTTGTAACTATGTAAAAATCCTTTAGACTTAATATTAAATTGTGCTCTAAGGTTTAGCATCAAATGTGCTTTGCTTTTATTGATAGTTTTCCTTTAACTGAAATGACTACCAGTGATCCTTAATATGTGTGCTGTACACAAAAATGAAGGTGTCAAGACAGTTCTCTGGAGCAATAAACGTAAGACCCACCTTTGGTTCCCAGGAGAATCTTTCAGTGGGTGCTTCTTTAAAGGAATCCTCTGTGTTTTTTCAACCTCTTCTCTGTCTGATGCATCTGTAGCATACAATGGACGAAAAATGAAACACAGTTCTCTCTATTTAGTACATGAACAGAAAAGCCTTTGATTCAAAGCACATTTGTAATAAATATCATTGGGCAGGTGCTGAGGCAGTGTCTGTTTTTTGAGTCAGCGTCTTTTCTGCCCAGGGAAAAACTTTGGAACTTTTTGATACAGCAGAGTGAAACTAGACTGAAAAATACTATTAGTTTGAAGAACCGTTCATTGAAAGGTTCTTTGGGGAATCCAAAGTGGCTGTTCTGTGGCTTTGTTCCAAAGACCCATCCTGGCTGATGTAGAGTCACGGAAGCTAGAGGTTTACAGTGCAACAAGTAAAAAAAAAAAAATAGCTTGTCCTGGGTTAAGTCATGTGTCTACATTTGGCAAGTCTGAGCAGATTTGCATGCATGGGAACATTGCAGCGCCTTATCTTTAATGCGTCTGTCTGAGCTGAGATCATCACTGTATCTGACTTGCTTCAGCTCATGTGTGAAGGAAAAAGAGTCTTTCCTCTCAACACCTTGGCACGTTTCGTCTTGCCATGTTTTTCAAGCGCCTCTCATTTTCTTATGATTTAATCTCATTTTTCTCAGCACCAGTTTCTGTATGGAAGATAATGAAGATGAAATGTCCAGACACAGACGTTTTGCATGTGCAGATATGTCTAGACTGAGATGTGCACGATACAGAATAAGATAATGAATGAACCCTAGCACTTATGGCTTAGGAACGCAAAGGTGCTTTTTTTTGGCCGATTTACCAAAATGTGCAATAAAACTACACTGTATGAATGCTATACGTGTAAATGGTTATTTAAACAGATGCTGCATTTTGAGGTAGAGATTGCAGTTGTCGTAGTCTGTTTTATTAAACTTTGAATTTGTTTCGTGTGCTTCTGCTCTTGGTTGTTCTCTCTGTTCCTCCATTGCTCCACCATGTGTCATATATGCCACTTATCTACCAATCTGCCTTCTGATTTTTTTTCAGGTGCCTCTTCTTTGTGTTCCGCCATCTTTATATTGCTTATCTGATTATATAAATGAAAATAAGTTAAAAGAAATAAGTTTCCTTTATAAGATGAAAAAAATCTGTATCAGTGCATGTCTGACATCCTATTAACTGTTTATGTGGTGATGCAGAGTCAAATTCTAGACTGTCCTTTAACTTTAAAAGCACTCGTTAACTATTTCATCCTATTGGCTGTTACTTATCCAACACCTGTCAGGAGGTTCACAATTACATTAGATGGCTTTTTATAGGTCAGCAGTGATGAAGAAAAAATATGACATTTTCTGGCTAAAAAAGGAACTCAAATGGCAAACATACTGTAAATGTATTAAATGTAGTAAACATTGAGTGAGTGACATCAAATGTAGAAAATCTCAGATCTCAACCTTTTACTGGTAGTATTTATATATATATATATATATATATATATATATATATTCATCTCTGGAGAAAAAGTATAAAAACACTGCTCTCCTCTTGCAGTGTGACCAGTTGGATGGTAAAACACCACTACAAGTTCGTCAAAGGTCATTATTTCCATTTTGTTTGAGTGAACAAGAGATTTCTTTTCTTTTAATTATTCAAGTTCTGTAAAGGAACTGTAAAGGTTCTGCATCATTTCTCTTTGATGTTTTGTTATTTCCTTCTAAATTATGCTTTAAAGAACAATATTTTTCTTTAAATTAGGAGAAATATTGTCAGCAGTTCTTAAAAACTAAGGCAAATCTGTTCAGTGCAATACTTGCACCTGTGCAAGATAAAACCTGAGAAACTGAACAGTGGCCTATTATTTGTTTCCAGAGCTGTAGCTACACACACATTTGCCCATTTGTTTCTGCTCCAACATATTAACTTTGAGAACTGACAGTTCATTTGCTGCCTAATACTTGGCAGGTGTCGCTGTAATTAGATAATCAATGTTATTTACTGCAGTGGTTATGTGTTGTGGTTAATAGGACTTTATATATATTTACACTAGATATACATACACAGATCCTTTAAAATACAGGCTGACCAAGACTATGTTTACCTTCCACCCTCTTATGTAAATCCTCTCAGCAATCTCTGACCATCATTTAGCGCTCCTATTGGACAGGTACTTCAAACAATGTCCAACATCTGGGCCAAGAGGGAGGCCCTACTCTTCGCCACACAAAAAAGCATCAAACACATCTCGATCAAACATCACAACTTCAAAAAAGGTGTCATTCAGTGTCCAGTACTGTTTGAAGTGGAGTGTGTAATGATACATATCAGGCATCTCTCCATCCATAGCTTCCTTTCAGAGATGGGCCTGCCTGTGATGTCATTGTGTTGGCCATCGGCAAAGCAAATCTAAAGAATATTTAAGATGTCCATATCATCCTGACCTCAGAGCTAAACGCAGGAAGAAAGATTCGATTATGCATTTCAAACGAATCTTCTTCTTTTATGTTGTGCCCCGCCATAAAACACAATGTTCTGTATGTTAAAGCGCAGCAGTTCTCGTCCCATCGATTAATTAAAGAAGCATCATAGGTGGACTTTCATTAGCATATCTTTTGTAATGCAAAACAGGTTGTTCAGATTTTAAGCGCTTATATCAAGATCAAATGGAAACATGATACCTAAGATTAATAACTGGGTAAGGTCACCATGACAACAAAGAAAACCAAGATTCATACACATGCTGGAAATGTGTGCATGTTAACTCTCCAAGGTCTGCAATGTTGTCTACCAGTGTCCTTTGATATTTTGTTGAACCATTAGGCCCCACTTTCTTCATACATCTCTTTCACATCACACCCCGTGTCTTGCGCTGATATTACGAAGCCCAGCCAATGAAAGTGTTCGTTTTTGGCATCCTGTCTCGGTACAATATGAAAAAACATGCAGGTTGTGTTTAAAGTCTTAAATAATCAGTTTAAACCATTTTTGTTTGAATCCCTGTCATGGCAGATTTGCTGCTCTGAGAGCTGGAGTTGCTGCTTTAAGATGCATTAAGCCTGGGATTTAAGGAGGTTACATGGTTGCCATGCTCATCTTATATTTCATTGAATTATTTGCAGTTTTCTTTGCAGTTGATTAAGCCTCAAAATGTTCATTCAATACCACGTTTGTGTTTGTAAGTCGAAGAGGAGATATTGAATTTGAATTTGTTTAAAATGTGTAGCTACAGTTTTTTAGTTGGCCTTTTTGGTCATTTTTTTATTATGAAAGAAAGAGAAAAGGGTCCATGTACTATGCAAAGACATTACATCCAATATATGGACACAAAAGTTCTGGGACACCCCTGTTTTTCAGGGTTTAGGCTAGGCCCCTTACTTCCAGTGAAGGGCAATCTTAATCCAAATTTGTGGACCCAGTTTGGGGAAGAACCTTTTCTACTCCAGCATGACTGTAACCCAGTGCACAAAGCGAGCTCCATAAAGACGTGGCTGGAGGAGTTCAGTATGGAAGAACTTGACTGGCCACACAGAGCCCTGACCTCAACCCCATCCAGCACCTTTGGGATGAACTGGAACGGAGAT
>JBBPCX010000006.1:5542990-5567990 GCA_037974365.1 Hydrocynus forskahlii
GGCACAAATTCCCACAGAAACTCCAAAATCTTGTAGAAAGCCTTCCAAGAAGAGTGGAAGCTGTTATAGCTGCAAAGGGGGAAAAAATCCATATTAAAGTTTACGGATCTGAAGTCCCCGTTGGTGTAATGATCAGGCTTCCCAATACTTTTGTCCATATAGTGTAATTGCATTTGAACTGTAGCAAAACAAAAGTATGACAGCTTTTGCCTCCTAAGGGTTAAACATTATTTATGAACGATATGGCATTTTCCTTAATATGCCCGTGGTCTCAGTCTAGTTTAGGGTCCAACAGTCAGGCGGAAACCGCGAACACTTCTTTACACACAGACCCCAACCAGCTGCCTGTTTACACAGGAAGTCAATCAGTTTAGAGCCCAGTCAGTTTCCCATACCGCTCCATGGTGAGGTTTGTGTGTTTTCACAGGACCGACCCCCAGGCCTCTCTGGTTTCACCTTGAGTGCTTGAGTTGTTTGGGGGGGGGGGGTTGGGGGCGTCCAGTGCTGACCTGGGTAAGACGTTTCTTTCACTGGACCAATTTGCTTCCTTACTCCCAGAGGAAGCGCAACCTGTATTGATTCTGGCGCTGGACATGACTACCAACAAACTCTGACTTTTACAGACTAACTAGAGAGAGAGAGAAGAGAGAGAGAAAAGAGAGAGAAAAGAGTGAGGAAAAAAAGAGTGAAAGAGAGCATGAAAGAAGAGAGATATAGGGGAGGATGAGGAGAGATAAAAGAGAGTATGAGGGAAGGTAGAATAGAAGATAGAGAGGGAGAAAGAGAGTGAGACACAGAGAGAAAGAAAACAAAAATAGAGAGAGCAGAAGAAAGAGAGAGAGAGGGGAGGGGAGAGTAGGAGACTCAGGGTGAGATATTGTATGCATGTGCATTGAGGTGAAACGTCTGTGGCCAGCTGCGTGAGGGACTTTTTTTTTGCCAGACTCAATAAAAAGAGGCAGGACAGAAAGCAACTTCTTTCTTCCACCTCTCTCTCTCTCTCTCTCTCCTTCCTTCTCTCGCTCTCTTTCTGAGTACGGAAAGAGACAGAAGGGACAGAGGAAGTCAAAAAGACAGGCGCGTTTTAAGACTGGCCTTTCAGTGTGTCCATTCACGGCTGGGTCGTGTTCTGCAGCTTCCTGTACGCTGAATGGTGCCCTAACAGGAATGTTCTGTCAATGGTATCCAATCCCCACTCTCTCATTTAACCAGACAAGAAACAGTGCAGTGGATGGAGTGGAAAAACACCACGCAAAGGTTGAATCTCTCTGTGAGCTCAAGGAGGAAGGAAGGACGCCTTGTAAATTCTAAAAAGTGCACATGGTTCCATAAAAAAGGGAAGTGTAAAAAATATCTTTGGAGGCTTAAGATGAAAATTGGTATAATATTCCATTACTTGAAGCTCTTTGCAGCTCTTGTCACACCAAGAAGCAACTAAACGTCTTGACAGACTGACTGCATAGTGATTTTCTCGTCTCACCCCTCACCCATCTGAATCAGGATCAGAATCAGAAAAGTTTATTGAGCCCGGAGGAAACTCCTTAAAACTATTACGACTGGACAGACACACAGAAATAAGAACAATATAAATATGAAGTCAATATAAATATAAAAGTGAATTAAAAACTGCAGAAAAATACTCTGTATGAAATACACTATGCTGTATACACAAATTCTGCATATAAATACTGTAGATAAATAACTTACTGCTAAGTAATTTACTTGTAACACAAATAGTGATATGGAGTTGTTCTCTATACCGAGTCTGTTTTAGGAAAATAACACATGGAAAGAATATTGCACATAATAAAATGATATTGCACATAATAATAAAGATTTAGCACCCAATGAGAAATTGTACATCTATTTAAACCTAATAAGAAACTGCACATGAAACTGCACATACTATCAGAAGCAAGTTTGCCAAAAGTTTCTTCCCCAAGCAGTCTACCAAGCTCCATCCTCCCTGGACTCCACACCCTGCCTTGACCAAAGCCCCCAGATCCATGCCAGCTCCCTACCCCTAGGGACCTACCGACCACCCTGCTGGCACAGACCTTTTATGGACAATTAAAAGACAATTCACAGACATTTTTATAAAAAGTACAAGGAGCTCCTTGTATAGCTGCCAGTGTTTAACACACATGTACTATGGCTGGTTGATCTAAGTACATATCCATGTTGAATATATACTGTCCACATGCTGTTTTTAAAATGTTACTTAAAAAAAATGTTACTAAAGCACTTTGT
Organism: Hydrocynus forskahlii; assembly: GCA_037974365.1. NCBI lineage: Eukaryota > Metazoa > Chordata > Actinopteri > Characiformes > Alestidae > Hydrocynus > Hydrocynus forskahlii. The sequence continues at coordinate 5,545,241 of JBBPCX010000006.1, forward strand.
CTTCCAGTTGTGTCCCCCAGTCTTTTTAGTATTGGTTATTCTTCTATATATTTTTAGCATAGCGCTTTATTTATTTACTATCTAGCACATTTAGCACATTCAAACCACTGTTGCCTCTCTACGCTGAACCAAATGGTTCAAGGGAGGAATATTCTGCATATGGCCAAGATGGCAATAAAACGTCACTTGAGTTCTTTGGATTGCTTTTCCTTAAGTTCTAATACAACTACTAGAAAAAATGACATAAGGCTTTATAAAAGTTTTGAGATCTAAACATGAAGAAGTCTTGTGCAAATATAGTGCATATGTAGAGCTTAGGACTTTAAGAGCTTAGAAATCTGGCTCTCCCACTGTCCTGAAGCTTGAGGTTTTTTTCTCAAATTGCAAGTGGCTTTGGATAAAAGCGTCTGACAAATGAATGTAATGTAATATAGAATGTGTTTCTAGTTTCTATTGCTTTTTGATTGTGTCTCACCTTATTTGCATCGCTCGCTCATCCTAAAAGCAGAGGCGGCACGGAGAAAGTTGTTTACCATTCATTTTCTCTTCGTTTTCAGAGAGCCGTGTTAAAGAAGAATGTAGATTGCCATTTTAGCTGACCTGCTGTGTGGGTCACCGCACGGATCTCCAGGAGCTTTTGTTGGAACACCTGGGTGATGAAGTGTCGACAAGGTGCAAAGCTCACATTTCTGCTTCTATTCACTTTCCAAATGGAACATCTACTTCCATCAGGTCAAATCAGTCCTAGCAGAGAGAGAACAAAACATATTTGAGCAGAGTGCTGTCATCCTTGGATGAATGGGCTACATTTGCTGACATTTTTGGCAACTCTATTATGTTTAGTAGTCCTAAGAATCAGTACTGACAAACCTGCAGGTATGGTTGAAGAATACATCAATTGATCAACCTCCCTGCAACCCCACTAGTGTACGGTGTGTACGTACAGGTGTGTGGTGTTCACCCACCACTGAGAAGATGTTTTTCTGTGCATATTTTGCGCTCACCCTTGATTTGACCATTACTGAGGGGTTGCTGGTATGGTGGTGAGCATAATTGCCTTCCAAGCAGGTGACTCGAGTTTGATTCCCGACCAACGCATGGTCAACATTTGGTCTGGAACAGCTGGTGAATTGGTGGTTGATGAGTTGCCTCTGTCATTGGAAATGGGTTTGAATCTTAGGACTGCCAGTGGCACCACTGGGCAAGGTAACATCCCCACACACTGCTCTCTTTCCATGACACTACAGTGGGTTGGGGACAATTTTTTTGTTGGTTAGTGGCTTTTTGTTGGTTAGTGGTGATGAGTTTTCTCTAGTTTTTAGTAAACAGTAATTAAGTACCATTTTGAAAGGCTCAAATTTTTGACTGGTAGTGTATCTGCACAGTACAGTCCACATCAGTTTGCAGGTTCACACCTTATTCAGACCTGCACTGCCAGTGAAAACCAGAAACAAAATTTCATAAAACATAAAATCCCAGACCTATTTAACTGCTGGAATAAAGAACCTGGAATCGGTCTTCTTTATCCCTTGTGTATCATATTCGAACTGAATTTTAGTAATGCCAAAAGCTCCACCAACAAACTAACAGAAAGAGGAAAAAAAATCACAGTGAGAAAGCAAGAGAGAGAAAGAGAGAGGTCAAGCGGAGACCACAAAGCGCTCGCCGTTCTCCCGTGAGGAAATCTGGGAAAGCTGAAAATAACGCAGAGGCTCCCAGTGTTTTTGTAAGGCTGGAGCTGGATGATGCAGGAACCCGCTAGAAGGCCAGACGGGACAGCGATGGATGGGGCTTTGTTTGGATAATTGTGTTTTTCTTTTTTTTCCCCCATCTTTTTTCTTTGCGTTTTGCATTTTGCCAAAGTACAGCCACTAGTGCTTTCTTGAAATTACCGCGCCCTTGTTTTTCTTACAAGCAGCTCTTCCAGACGGGGGAAAAACAGACCAACCAAGTAAAGAAGCCATTAATCCTTTTTGTGCGCGCTGAAATGTCCAGGCCTGACAGTGGAATAATGCCTGTGAGGTTAGAGGTGCTGAAGGAGAGGTTAAAAGGCTGATTTACAGTTACAACACAGAGGGCTCTCATGACATCCCGAACACAACACAAGACACATCTCACCTCTCAACACTACTGAATGATGTAAGGGCCCCATAATCTCGTGTGAACCAAGGAATATTTCCAGCGGAGCCATAATTCGTGACTTCTCCTGATGACTCAATGCTGTCTGTCATGTGACAGACAACACGCTTCACTTCACATTAGGCCAGTATTTTGGAGAGATCAGCAGAAGTTCGTTCACAGCAGATGCTTTAGAGACCAAACATCTGAAGATGGCAGACAGTTGGACCATCAAAGCTCATCTGTTGGTTTTTTGTTATGGCTGTTTTTTCCCCTCATAATCATAATGAGAGCTTTCCAGTGCTTCACACGGAACTCAGGGCCAGGAGAGATCACCCCACCATGTCACGTTCTCCTTTCAGCTCCCTTTGTAAACACCTGGCACCTGTTTTTAGCTCTCATCAGAAGCCTCCCGAGTAGAAGATAAGAGGCTGATCATTCATTCATTCTCTTTCTTTATATATAAGTGACTGAAGAGCTTTCACTTCCTTTTCATACTGCCTGTGGTGACTTTTTTGCCCTACTAGATCATTCTATTCTACTTTAGTTATTAAAGTAGGGCATCATTAGAGACAGATGCTTTCAATTGCAAGGCTGCAAATACATCTGCCTTTCATCAGAACTAACTCAAGAGTAATCAGACGTCGCATTTCCAAATTTGAGGACCATTTCATCAGGATGTGCAACCGGAACTGCATAGATTTTCCATCAGTCAAAATATATCAGCCAAGACACGTTTCCTTCATTAGTTAGTGAATGAAACAGGGACAAAATTCAGGCTTCAAGAAAACTGACCATTTGGCCTAGATATTCTGTCAAAAGTCATAAAAGTAAATAAAAAAATGGAAAACAAAAACACCCCAACCACTCTAATTTACTGTAGTACTATGGTTTACCTCGTATGTAGCAGTTTTACAGTAACTCGTGCAGTAAAGATGATTAATTTGAATGTGAAACATTCTCTCCAGCTCCTGAAGGCCCAACTGCTTGTGATTGCTGGCTTGCTTGACTGAATTGGCTACTTATCTATTTGGTGTTAGGTTCAGACCAAAATAGATCCAAACACAGAGTGAAACAGGCAGCAGTGTCTATAAATCAGCAGAATACAACAAACAGATACTGGCTGTGTTCCAAACCGAAAGGCAGTCTGTCTAGCAAGCAATTCTAAATCGTCATACGTCCAATAGTCCAATCCGAATCAGCAAACAGAACAAGAGAAAAACAGGCTGGATAATTCTAACCAGATAAAAAAAGATACAACAAACGTTCGATATGCAGGGATAGTGCACAGCAGTACTTCGCAAATCTGAATGCGGAATTCAGAGGTATTTATGTCCATTAATTGGAGTTATGTGATTAGAACTCGGGTCAAGTCAAGTCAAGTTTATTGATGTAAAACGCTATCATACACTAAAGATCTTTCAAGGTGCTTGAATAGAATAAAAAATATTTACATTTACCAGATGCTTTTTATCCAAAGCGACTTCCATTCCCTAACTACAGGGAGCTACTTGGGGTTAAGGATCTTGCTCAGGGACCCAGTGGTGGTATACCGAAGGTAGGATTCAAACCATGACCTCTTGGTCCAGAGGCAAGTATCCTACCTAATTTTTTCTTCTCAGAAACCATTAGGTCTTCTCTGAAGGCCTAGAAGGCCCCAAGGGTTCTCATCTTCTGCTGCAGACCTAATTTTCTGAGTTGTATGGATAACAATATGTCATCATATAGTGTCAGAAACCACATAAACAGGTCTATTTGAGATTACCTAACAAGTGGATGCGGTCTGATGCAGGAGTGGGATGAGTCAGGCATGCAGTTCGCACAGTTCTAATTGGTGAGGCATTAGCTTCCATTGCTTCTAAGGAGCAATAGCATAACAGTGGCAGTGTAAAAATTAAAGAGGCCAATTCTCAGTGAATTCAGGCAAAGTGGAAATTTGTGCAGTTGATTTTTGTGCTGAAGTCTCCCTTTGAGAGTCACCCCGGTATGACATACATTTGAGAGATGTGTTAGGGGGTGCAGGGTGCAGACATGATGAAACACATAATGAATAGGCCTGTATGAGCCTGCATGCAACCTTATTCACCGCGAGACATGAAAGAATACACACTCGTCTCTTGAAGGCGTGTAAGTGAGACAGATAGAGGGAGGAGGAGATAAAGGTGGTGAATGATCATCTTCTCATTTCTTTACAGTGAGGACGCCTAGCCTGAATAAGCCCAGTCTACACCAACATGCTCACTGTCCCTGTTTGCTCTGGAGTGAACATCGCACCCTTCTTGATCTCATACATGGTTTAGGCTTTGAGTCCTTTAAATGAAAGTGCTGTGGTTTGTAAGGTTGTTAATCCACGGCATCACAGACCCACAGTATACGTTATATTTCCTCCTTCTGAGGAAATTATTTTATTTTAAGGATTAATTTAGTCCTGTGAAGCTGGGTCCCCTTTGTTGGTCAGGTCAATGTCACTTTAAATGCACGTCAGCTCCCTTTAGCTCTCTCCAGCACTGGAAAGCCACATGCTTGATAATTAAAATTGCTCTAAATGGTCATATAAGTTTGTCATATTTTCATATTCTTTCACTTCTTCTACATTATATGGACAAAAGTATTGGGACGCCTGACCATTACACCAACAGGAACTTTATTGACACTGCATTCAAATACATTAATATGGAGATGGTCCCACTTTGCAACTGTAACAAGTTCAAGTTCCAGAAGCTTTTGGAGTTTCTGTGGGAATTTGTGCCAATTCATTCTGTTGTTATATAGTTTTTGTAAGGAAAAATGGTTCTCACTGCTAGTATTAAACAACTTTCTGCTGGTTTATGACCAACCACTGATTCTAAATTTACATTTACATTTATGGCATTTAGCTGACGCTCTTATCCAGACGTACATCAGTGCTCAAGTAGTTCATGTCTGTTCTTTAAACCTGTAAGATAAACTTAAATCAACTTAAATTACTGCAGGCTAAATACACCTAAAGTCTCTTATCAAAGAAAGGTCAGAGGTTAAGGCAAAAGTAAGGCGATGCTTGAGAATACTGAGTAAGAGTGACATAACCATGCCTTAAACATGTAAATTGCTGTAGATAAGAGCATCAGCTAAATGCATTAATGTAAGAGTCCATTAAGGTAACATGACCTTTTTTGTCAATAATGGTCATGAACTTAAATTAGCATATGACAAACTTATTGACCTGAAAACATTGTACCGTCTGTCATGACAAATATCAGCAATGGTGTTCTGTGCTATGTTAATGGACATAATCTGTCATGATAACAACGTATAACACCTGCCATCTGACACTTTTATGGCAGGGTTACGTCGATGTAAGATAGCAGGGTGCAAGTAAAGTGTTATCGGAAACACACACACACACACACACAGATATTCTCAAACACAGTGGGGAGAAGCAGATACAGGTCTATCTCTGTGTGTGGTTACTTGGCCTGCTGGTGTCCCAGTGTGCAGGAGCTCACCACCCCTGGTGCCTGAAGAGCTGCAGGACGTGTTTATGCTGACACACAGTCATGTGCCGCGAGGTTGGCTTGAATCAAGCTGTGACTTATTTCAGATCCAGCGATGAACTATATTTACACGCTGGAAAAAAATGCATTGAATTTACTTTATTCAAATGTGTTCATCACTTCCACAAGAATTACATGCATTGCATCAGCTTTTTCTATTGGTTTACTTACTTTTTTCAGTCATTTAGCTGATGTAATATGCATTATATGGTCAAAAGTATTGGGACACCTGTTTTTTGGACTAGGCCCCTTACTTCCAGTGAAGGGTAATCTTAATGCTTCAGCAGACCAAGATATTTTGGACTAATCCATGCTTCCAACTTTGGGACCTTTTCTATTCCAGCATGACTGTGTCCCAGTGCACAAAGCGAGCTCCATAAAGACATGGCTGGATGAGTTCGGTGTGGAAGAAGTCCTGACCTCAACCCCATCCAGCACCTTTGGGATGAACTGGAGATTGTGAGTCAGGACTTCTGGTCCAACATCAGGGTCTGACCTCATAAATGCTCTACAGAATGAATGGGTGCAAATTCCCACAGAAACTCCAAAATCTTGTGGAAAGACTTCCAAGAAGATTGGAAGCTGTTTTAGCTTCAAATGGGGACCAATTCCATATTAAAGTCTATGAATTTGAGTACAATGTCATTAAAGTCCCTGTTGGTGTAACAGTCAGGCGTCCCAAAACATTCATACATAAAGTGTATATTATTAATGCAGAAATAATGTATGCATTTGAATCAAGACAATTCAGTGCATTATGTTTTCTGTACACTCTATAGTGGAGCTTGGCCTAATAGGACCAAATTGTACATGAATAATGTTTCGCTCTGACACTTAAATTATGTTCTTTTGTATTCTGAGAAAAAGTGATGGACTGTACTTTTGCTCTGTGTTTTTGTAAAGTGGTAAAAGTTCATCAGTACATTTTCTCTCAGTGCGATGAATCAAGTTATTGAATTATCCATAAATATAAAAGGAGAACAGAAGAGATGGGTGGCATAAAGAACGCTTTGTTTTCTTCCCTAGTGTTTCAGTACTCTCCGTTTGTAGGGCCTACTAATAACCCCCAGTACGAGAGCGAGCTAAACTGTAGGCCGAGAGCGATGAACCATGCATGATTGATGGCCGTTCTCTGTTGACATCTTTATAGCGCAGAAAATCCACAGATAGGCATGACATTTTTTATGCTTGGAGGATATTAGTGGAAACCGAGAGTGAAATGGACAAATTGTGGACAGCTGCACTGAATGGCGGCCAGCGGAGAGCCAGCGCTGGCTCGGTGAGGTAACTGAAATTGTGAGTGCAGCAGAGGCGACCTTTCCCGCTGTGCCGCCTCGAAAGATGAGCGGGTGGGCGGGCGGCCTGTCAGGAGCCAGGCTGGGCCATGAAATTAAGTGCAGCAGAGCTGAGCAAAAGAAGAGAAAAAGACTCTCAGAATAAGATAAGGTGCAGCTTCTCTTTCTATGAACTGTACGCGGAAAAAAAAATGGCATCTTGTCGACTGAAATCATCCTTAATGTAGCTAATATATTCTCAGTGACAGGGTAATGTAAGGATTTTAAAAGATTATTTCAGCCTTTTCTGTAGATGTTTTATTTATTTTCATGTTAAAAGAAACATTGGATCTCATTAAATATCAATCTTTTAAAACTTTTGCACAATCCACATTTAATTTTTTTTTTTTTAACCCATATGTTATATTTGGTATATGTCGTTTTAGCAAGTGGTACAACTGCATGCTCAGTCACCAGTAATCAAGAAAAAAAAAAAAACTTCATTCTTCAAAAACAGGACCTCCAAAACAGAAGATATTACATTAATTAACCCTGTTTGGCACTTCATGAAGTACATAATACAGCATCATTTAACATGGCTATTCAATCTAACATGATACATGATTTGACAGGCACTACACATTGTTGCCAATGTGTCACTTTGACTTTGAACAGACAACCATTTTTGCTTTATTACAGTAATGTACAGGCGATGAGAAACCTATAAACTAGAAGTAGAAACCACACAATAACAGACCTCAAGGAAATCTTTATGAATCAAATGTAAGGTTGAAAGAGCTGTGAATGAGTTTGGGTTTCTTTTTTCTTCAACATAAGAATCTTTATCCAGCTGTTTCATATTAGCAGGTATAGACACTTTGGCATGAGTGTTGATAATGTTTATGGTGATTATCATGCTGGGGCTGTTCTGTGCAAGTTAAAGTCACATCTTTTGTACTGGCGAGATCCATGTCATGTACTGATTATTACAAGACCAAAGCATTTCACTGCCTTTGACATGCATAAATATACACAAACTATCCCTCAGCCTGTTTATGGAACAAAACCTTCAAAACGATTTCGCCTCTAGCACCATTGACTGGAAACCAAGAAGGAAAGAAATGGCACCAGTGGAAACAGGCGAATAAGGGAATGCGCTAAAGTGGGGGAGAACACACTGCTATATAGGGGAATAACTATGTAGGCAAAAAGTGACATATTCCTGGATAAACATTTTAATGCACAATTACTGTTTGTTAGCTGAATTTAACATATTGTAAAACATCAAACGTGGCTTGCATTTCCTCTACATATTAATGTATAAATGTATAAAAAATATAAAAAAGAGATTGTGATCTAAAACCTGTCGAAAAGTGTTCAGACCTTTGCATATGTTCGTATGTATATGATTGAAATATGAATGATTTACTAAACATGAAGTGTCTTGTATTTTTCTCATTAGAGGTAAACAATCAGGTGAACATTTTTTAAGCGGTTTTTGTGTAAATGTTATTTTTTTATTGTGGAGTTTGTATGCTATTTTGTGATATCCAAGAGAACTACAAGTGTGTTTAATCTCAGGCATCACAGGCACCTTTGTGAAGATTTTTCGCTGTTTTCACAGTTCTCATATTTCCAGTTTCTTACCATATTGCTCTTTAGCAGCTAAACGCATAGTCACAACATTTCACACATAAATTAAATTAATTATATGAATAAAAAGCCCTGCCAGGGTGTTTCTCTGACTTTCATTCTGTGAGTGCTTGGATAGGCTCCAACAACCCCTAGTTAGAATAAGCAGCTCAGAAAATGAATGAATGAATGAACATTGTTTAAAGGTCCCATGACATGAAAATTTCACTTTGTGAGAATTTTTAACATTAATACGAATTCCCCTAGCCTGCCTATGGTCCTGCAGAGGCTAGAAGCTGCAATAGATGTAAAGAGTGCTTTGGTCATCCTGCTCTGCCGTTCAGAGAGCGATGGTATAGCAATGGCCCCGTAAGATGTCATAGAGTGAAAGGTTACTTCTTAGGGGGAAAGGTTGTACTTCTTTGTTTTTTGGACAACCGTGCTGCTGTTAGTGTACGAGCCATTGCTATACACTGTAAACATTAGCGCATGCTACCGCAATCTGGCCCCTCCCCCACCCTCCACCTTGCCCCGCCTCTTACCTCCTCGCCCCGCCTCTCTCCTCCTCATTATTATTTAAAGCTACAGACACGGAAACAGCATGTCCTGGGGAAATCTCATTGTGGGACTGGCTCGAAGTGGCTGTAATTCTGCACCAAGGCTAAATTTCAGAAAGAGACTTCAGATACAGTATTAGGGAACCACTAAGACCTATGTAAAAGCATAAAAAATCTGAATGTCATGTGACCTTTAAAAACATCCCAGTGGCAGAATGGCCACTAGGGGGACTACAGAAAGAAACATACGCATCACGTATTAAAAGGAAACAAGAAAAAGTGAAAAATGTACTATTCTCTTTGCGGTTTCTTCTGTGCCACCCTTCACTTCAGTACCTGGAACTGAAGTGTATGATGAGTAATTGGAGTAAGAGTGCTATGGGAAGCACTACATCTCTTGCTGTAGGTATCTTATCTGAGTGATAGCGGGGTTGAAGGATCATTAGGGTGGTGTGGGTGACTGAAATACCTGCCAGTGAAACAGGGCCTTCAGGGCCTTTAGCTCTGACCTTGCCAGTGGCTACAACTCTCAAAACCTGTCCATTAATTGCATACAAGCTTCATTGTCAGCTTCTCATCAGGCAGCTCTGGCCTAGACATCCCTCCTAATTATCTACGCATAGAAATCCCCCTCGCTCGAGAAATCCTGCATGAATCAGCGCAATCGTGGGCTCCAGTGAAAGGAACAATCCGATAAAGAAAGTTCATTAAGTTTTTGATTAACCTCATGGTACCTTTGGCGTCCTTCTGAGGGAAACCACATGTTTGGCATGAAGTCATTAAGAAGTCGGTGAAAAATTCAATCCCTCTCTCCTTTCTTTTTCGTGACGGAGGAAACTTCACTCCGGCACGTTTTCTCGGATGACTGGAGAGACCTGTGACTGTACCTAATGCATGAATTATATAACGCCGGGGCCATTTCCATACGTGGTTCCGCTGGAAACAAATGGGCAATTATTTTAGGGGAGCAGTAATTTTCATGCAGTGCCAGCAGCGCAGGATAGCTCCGCCGTTCCGGAGAGAGACTCCTCTCCTCTACCCTAGAGCTCACCATGAAATAGAAATTTACATTCACTTAGAGAAGTCCGGGTGCTCCGCCGCAGACAGCTGTATATTTAATGAGAGCAGAGAGATTTAATTACTTCTGTTTTAAACAGGCAAGGCTCCTGCAGTGCAATGACAAGGGATCCAGAGCACAGAGAAGGGCTAGAAGAAGAAGAAGAAGAAGAAGAAGGGGTAAAAAAACCCCTCCAAAAATCGTGGCAGATGATTCCTCTTCGTTCCTCCCAAAGCCACCGCTGACTATAGCGGGGACTCTGCGCTGCAATTATTCCAAATTTATTCCGCTGTCTTTTTCTAGAGAGGCAAAAAGAGAGGCAGACTTAAAGTACGGGAGAAAAATAGTCGGCATTAGGTGTGTCATCAGGGAAAGAACAACAACGGTGACTGTCTCCAGGTATTTCTGTCACATCACAAGCTACATCTTTATGGTGATAGCAATATTTCCATAGTCACGGCTTGTAATGATTTCATGCAGGGCCTAATAAAACAGATTCCTGCGCTTTACTGTATTGTTTTAATGACTGTAGTGTAAGTACCACGACGCTGTAGAGCGTGGCGGAGAATAACAGCACAACATGAAAACACTCCAGCATAATTCTCTCCCCACACCTGCAGAGACCGCACCTGCTCTCAAAACACGGAATCACTCCAAGAAGAGAACTCAAGCACTTAATATGACATATTTTACTAGACAACAACTCGCAAATTACAAGCGCATCCTAATCCTGTTGCTCATCAGGAGACATGCCGCCACACTAAGTGACTTGTTGGTAAGGCCTGTTGAACTCCTCGGGAAACTTTGCTATAAATAAACATAAAATACATATTTGTAATAAACCAACTGGCAACTTGATTAAGACTTTCCATCTTAGCTCCATCTTGCAGGTGTTCAATTATATTTTAGTTCAGTAATATTATACTATCAGTATTTTAGAATATTGATCATTTGCATTAACATGAGAATAAATGCAAACAAACGAGAAAGCAGGAAAAAGGATCTGTTTGTAAAAGTTGTTGATATTGTGTGAGCTGATGAGGAGAACACAGGTTCGGTTCCAGATTCCTCCTCAGTTCTTGCAGCCGTTGTTTGGATTTGTGAAACTCCATCAGCAGCTCCTGATTTAATTTAATGAAGGACTGATGGAGTCAAACCAGGTTTCTGATGAAAATACAGTAATACTGGACTTCCACAAGAACACACTGATATACTGAACATAACATCACTATTTACTGGACAATGTATTTGTATTTATTCTTTTTAGTTTTATTTAGTATATTTAGTAACATTTATGTGAAAAAACACTCACTGCTCACCGAAGGTTTTGGATATTATTTCTGCAGGTGCTGCACAGTACTATAGATTATAGACTATAGACTTACAGTGGACTACCCTCAACCAAGCAATGACACTGACATCTAAAACTCCAGTATCCCTACTGTGCCTGATCCACGCCTGTCAGTGTCAGTGCTGTGCAGAGAATGTTGTACCACGCAGATAATGGACAGAGTACAGGCACACATTTTTCATCAGCAAATGAACTAAAGCCTGCAATTCCAAACCTATATAATGGACTGCAAGAGGCTAGAGCCTGCGTATCTCCACCTGTGGACTTTTATGGTCACAATTTTCATTTTTTGTATATTACACTAGACTCAGTGCAAAAAGTGACATTTTCCTGTAAAAACATTTCCAGTTCAGGCAAAATATTTAATATCATATTATGAGATTGTTGTTTTAACAATTTTATTCAAAGTAGAGTTGTATGTAAATTTTGTGCAACCTAGACAAATGACATATTGTAAAACATCAAATCTGGCTTCCATTTCTCCAGTATTACTGTTTTTTAGTTTATAAAAAAGAGATTGTGATCTAAAACCTGTTGAAAAATACCATACGTGAGTTTGCTCCTTGGAGAGAACTTTGTGGTCACCGTTTCCAATTTTTGTAACTTAAAATCATATATATTCAACAAATAATCAGTTAAATGTTTTAACACTCACGAACCATTGGGAAGGGGAGGACTAATGGTTTTATTTGTTGCTTGTTCAAACAAAATAGGTTTGAAAAAGACATTTGTATTTAATGTCTCAAAATCAGACATGTTCAAGTGAAAATGGCCTTCATTGAAAACTGCCCCTAGAATCAAGAACTAAAACACTTGCTGAGGTGAACTTATTAATCATTAAAAATATACCATGTATTGTGATTTTAAATGAGAGGGAAACCCTCATGACTCTCCAAGGCAGTTTCTGTGAAATAAAAATATAGATTTGTAATGTTTAATAGAAACCTCTTCAGAGTGCCCTATGAGCGCTGGTAAAAGTTCCAAAACCTCCTGCGGCCGTGTTTAGAATAAGTTTTCCAAAACCCTTGGAGTGAGACTTTTTAGAAATAACTTTTCCAAAACCCTTGGAGTGAGACTTTTTAGAAATAACTTTTCCAAAACCCTTGGAGTGAGACTTTGGTGTGTGTAATTGATCGATCGCAAGTGGTGTTTTGCCCGACACAATGGCCAGTCTAGATCAGATGGATAAAATAGATTTTCGGCGTGAGAAATCGGAGGTATGGCGTGAGAGCGTGTGAAGACAGCCAGATGCGTGTGTCTCACGGTCATTGCGTGAGAGTTGGCAGCCCTGTGAATATATTTAATGGATGAATAAATAGATGGATGAATGTTTGTATTCTGAATGTACTGCAGTACAACTCTTATTTCATCATGTTTCGGTTGAAAACAACCAATGGAAGGCTATCAATCAGAATTAACTAGATTAACCACTTAATGTGCCAGATTTACCACCAGGCCTGATATATCAGTTCAAACACCAATATACACCATCAGTTAGTGACATGGGAATCAAACAATTATGTTTTGATTTATAGTGAATGGGGCCAGTTTTGTGAGGGGAAAAATGTTGGAAGTTCAAGATATGACCATGACTGTGAATACGATCAGGCAGCCTGACCAGTGGGTTTCTGTCTGAGAGTAAACAGCTCTATACCAACTCTCTACTGAGGTAGTTATTCTTTCAATGCTACATACAAGGTAAATACATGTTCATGTGTGTTACAAGCTTTAAATAAAACATGGAGTATCTTTAACAAGCCTTAGATATGCTTGTTTAATCTAAAACAGCCTAAAAATCTGGTGTAATGCTGTTAGCTTAGTGCTACCGTACTACTAGAATCCCATAGGGATGCTAGCAGAAATTAGCATTACAATAAAGCTGTTTTTTTCCTTGTTGTTTGACTGTTGTTAAATATATATGCTTTGGATGGAAGGTCTAGCTGTAATAGTAATGGTTCACCACTGAATCAGATCGGTGTATTGATTGAAGCACAGCATAAATTTCAAGGAGGTATGGACATAGTACACTTTTTAACAAACACTATATAAGTACTTTACATAACTCTGTGTAAATACATCTATTGATGACTCTGGACACATCATAAGTGATGTTCCTGGAATCATTGGGTGTTTCGGGTCTTTCAACATCATACACCCTCATCTAGGTGACCCGGCCGTGGGTTGATCAGACTCCAACTTGTGTCCAGATGGCGAACTAGCTACCACGACTCCATGGTTCTCCTCTTTTGAGCCTCAGCCATCTTGAGGCCCTCTCTGCCGCTTCGGTGGCACTGCGGATGGCTCTCCTCTTACGCTCTCCCTCGATGCCCAGACAACTCATTAAAGCTTCCTCCTGTTTCCACTCCTACAAGTAAGGGAATTCAAAATCCTGTAGATACTCAGTAGGAGTCACTGTTCCAGTAGCAGATTATATGTTCAGTAATGTTCATGAATAGTATTGTTAAATAATACTTAGCATTGAATGCATCATTTATTTGAAATTAGATTCACTATTAGATCCAGGACCAACTGATTCCAAATGTATGCCATCATTTCTGTCAATGCACACATTCATCTGTAGACACATTTCAATCCTGTTCAAAAAGCTCTAAAAGCTTTTAGTAGCAGAGCAGTGATAAACGGAGAGTCTGTCTGAAAATGGCTTTTGAATCTTTCTCTGAGATAAGGCTTTAGAGGGAGGTGGTACACGCCACAGATACAAATCAATATAACAGAGAAAATTATCCCTGTCTCTGGACGAAAAGGGAAGGAGAGGAAAAAACAGTGCAGGCTAGGATCACGGCCAAACATTCTTACATCCTTTTGAGAGAGAATATCCCTGAGGGTCCATTTAGGCTGCTCCATGTCTTTATTTCATGTCAGAAGGTTTAGGAACAAAGCATTTTGCTCAGCGCATTTTTCTCTGCAGCGTGGATGTTCACTGAGGGCCTCTGAGCCGGCATGCAAGCCGATCGTGAGCATCTACATTTTAGCATGTTAAAGTGGCGTCGGATCTGAAGCGAAGTCCCAGACTCTTTATTTAAGAGTGTCTGTTTTAGATGACACCATCTATTCAACAAGCTGCCTCCAGGAGAAATGATCTCCCCAAACACTCAGCAGGCTCTGGTCAGATTTGGCCAGTTCCTTGTTGAGAAGCTCATAAATCTCATACATTTTAGGATTTTTTCCCCTTCCTTTTTCCAGTCTGAGTGGCTACTGAAGGTATGTTCACTAATGATACATCCCCTGATCTTTCTCCAGGGCTTCTAGTTTATGGGCTGTACTGGAATTGATTGGGAGCTGAATTCCATGTGCCCGTTAGCCTGAAGCCATCACCCTGTACGCCACACCTGAGATGGTTGTTTGAAAACTCAGCATAAGAAAGTGCGTTTTCTATGCAGCTGTCAAGTGAGATGCAGGCAGTTTTTAATTTAGGTCTAATAATGTTAAAGAAATCAGGGCTCCTACACAGAAGGGAGGCGTTCACAACAGAGTCCAAACTTACCTCCAGTTAATGTTTACTTCAGATGGGCCGGAAGGGTTTATAAGCCTTAATTCCTGGCTCTTTAACTGAGAATGGCTCATGCACCACTTTATTCTCCAGAATTGGAAATTACAGTCAGAGTGTGTGAGAGAGAGAGAGAGAGAGAGAGAGAGAGAGAGAGAGAGAGCGTAAGGGAGAGAGTTAGAATGAGAGAGTGAGGATGCAGGGGAAAGAGAGCGAAAGAGTGAGAGATAAAGAATGGGAGAAAGTAGTAGAGGGAGAAAGTGTTAGAGAGTGAAAGAATTAAATTTAATTCAATTGAATTAAAGATGAGAGAGTGCAAAAAGAAATAAATAAGAAGAGAGAGAGATTGAGAGAGGGTGAGAGAGAGTGACAGAGAAAGAGGGAGAGGGTGAGAGAGAGAGAGAGAGAGAAAGAGAGACAGAGACGGAGAGAGAAAGAGATAGAATCAGAGTTAAGAAGGAAGGGAAAGAGTTAAATGAGAGATTGAGAAAGCAAGGGAAAGAGAAATAATGTGAGATAAAGACTAGGAGAAAGTGTTAGAGTGAAAGAACGAAAGAGAAAGGTAAAGAGAGAGAGAAATGTGAGAAAATGGAGAGAAATACAAAAAGAGAGAGAGAGACAGACAGTCTAGGGGCAGAGAGTGGCAAATATAGATTAACAGACTTGGATGAATAACTAAAGTCAGTGAGTTCTGATTTCTGTTGGAAATCCGAACCTGAAGATTTCTCTTAGGGCAACTTTACTTCTCCATTCTTAAAACTGTTTTAACACAAGAACAGGAGGCCTCCGCTTCTGCTCTCTCTCTCTCTCTCTCTCTCTCTCTTTCTCTCTCTCTCTCTCTCTCTCTCTCTCTCTCTATTTATCTTTCTACCCAGTTTCCCCTGTTCCATTTTCTCAGTGTTTGGATTAGGGCAGACTTGAACTTCCCCCTCTGTCTCTGAGCCAGTCATGAATCACAGAGTGGCAGTAGAGCCGGAGGCCGCGGGACCCAGGGGGCTGAGGCCCCTCCTCACACAAACAAGTGGCTGATGGCTTCATATCCACCCGCTCCTGCACTGCGCGTCCAGAACGAGGACAGATTCCCCTCTGCAGTATTGAAGTGCAGCTTGTAACCTACAGTAATTAAAAGTTTAATACTGCCACTGTTATAAGGAAATGTCCTGCATGCAAAACCGTATTTTTATAATTGCCATCAAGATTTTATTGTAGGGGGCTCTACACAAACAATAAAAGACAATGCACCAATAACAAGACCCCTAAAGACAAATGAAATATTCCACAAAAACAGATGAAAGTTATAATGCTGAAATACTCAACATTTAAAGTAATCTTTGAGGGCTATTATGTAAGAATGAAGAATCTTTTTTATCAAAATTTCAATTGCAAAAATAGGATAAATATCAGCTGCATAAATACATTTTGAGAATATTTATGTGTAGATTAAAGAAGGTGGAAATCATTCTTAGAATCAATTGAAATTTTATTTTGCATATTTTTTATTGGTCCATTTATTATTAAATATTACCTAATATAAAAAGCAGCTGATATTTTCAAACTGTTTTAAAATAACTAAAAGCTGCAAAAGGTCATATAAAAAATGGAAAAAAAACAGGGATTAATGACAGCTACACTATGCATGATGTTTGAGAGCATTAGCTAAAGACGAGTGTTTATTTGAGTCTGGTTGTGTTGTCAAATTGGGTGAAGGGATTTGGTCTCATGGGCCTCCAGAGACCACAGCAATGCATCTCTCACCACAACATCCACCATGAGGAGACACATGAGTCCAGTAATTAAATATGGGGCTCAGGTTTTCTGGGATTTCCGCGTTTGACCTCATCTTTCGCTTATGAGCTGGCATTTAGCATCTGTCACGGCCATTTATCGGGACAACGGCAGTATGTACTGCATTCGCTCAGTTTTAATAAGATCGAGAAAAGAACATCTTTTTCCAAAACCAGCATCAATCTTTGTTCTCGGGTAGCGTTTCAATAATTCATAGCTGACACTGAGGATATTGTGGAGCTGGAGAGAGAATCATGGAGAGAGAGAACGAGGACCATGCAGCTCTTTACCAGCTATAATGCTCACGTTTCGCTAATCTCCAGAGACCGTATGCATCATGTGAAAAAGACTTTGGGTATATTTCTTGAGTTCTCATTTCGTATTTAGAAGATGCAACCTGAGGAAGAGAATGTGACATTTCTCAGACTGACAGGGCAGAGAAACAGGCAAAGTCAGTATAAAATAAAAATGATGCTGATGCAATTCTGAGCGCCTCTCCAAACAGGCCTGCCTGCTCAGGTCCTCGTACCTGTGGTCACGACGCCGGGTGGAAAGTGGGATTGCAGTGTTTGGTCATAGTGAGTCATTAGACTAGATGGACTACACACTTATGAATGAAAAACAAATTGGAGCAGTGATGTAGAGGAATCAGTTTTGGCTCTTCAAAGAATGAGATGTGCCAAAGAGAAGAACCTTTCCAAAGGTAAAATAATATAGAGATTATACACTAATTAAAGATTTCTCCTAGAACTGTATGTTCAAAAAGATACATTTAGTATATATTATATACAACCTGTATATATTATTATAACCTTTTCACTACAGCTCTTACCCTTTTGCAGATGAACTTACTATGTGATAAATTATCATAATAAAGTGTATAATACTAAAAAACTAAACCAACCAACTTTCTTAGCATAATATGTAGAGTGTAGGGAGCCATTTATCATTCAGCCTGGTTTAATGCTACTGTAGATCTAATAAACCCACACCAACATTTAAAGCATGAAGGACATTCATTTTTTATAATATTAAATTTTATATATCAAAGCTAAGGACCCATGATCAGCTGGTCGGTGTATATTTAAATATCTAACTTGAATATTGTGGACGATCAGTGTATATTAGTATACAAGTATGTTTGTAATGCAGATTGTGGAGTAGGATGTAATCATGACATTATTTATTAACAAAAAAAATGAGA
The DNA here is from genome assembly GCA_037974365.1 of Hydrocynus forskahlii. NCBI lineage: Eukaryota > Metazoa > Chordata > Actinopteri > Characiformes > Alestidae > Hydrocynus > Hydrocynus forskahlii. Next base: position 5,563,260 of record JBBPCX010000006.1, read on the forward strand.
AACAGGTGACTAAACAAGAAACTAGCCCTGGGACAAACAAAATGAAACAAAACAAAACAAAAAATGTACTGGTGTGTAAACACATGAAGACAAGCGAGAGCAAGAACCATGGGCTTGAACACAGCAAAACGCAGAGCAAAATAACAGCAAAAATATCAAGAACCAACAAAACTAGACTGAAGATAGGGGCTCCATTTATACTATTTAAACAAATGAGAAACACCTGGGTTGGGGAGGAATGAGACCGGTAGAATCACTAATGAGGAAGCAGGACTATGGGGGAGACTAACATCAGAAAAATGGCGAAAAGAAGAACATACAAATGCTAAGAAATATAGGAAAAGACAAGATGAATGTGACAAGAAACCAAGAAACACAGAAAAAGACAGGAAGAACATTTTACTGTTCTCTTGCTGGATGAGAGGGTGTGACCAGCTGCAACATAAACAATGACATAGACAGAAAAACATGGAAAGGACAGTAGAACATACAAAGACTAAGAAACATTGGAAAAGACAGGGTGAACATTACAAGAAACCAAGAAAAATACAGGAAGAATACACACTGGGTGAGGGGGTCTGACGCTAAACATCACAACTGCATTGCTAAACATCGTAGCCATCATATTATCAAATCTGCTGATGACTCTACAGTTGTGGGGGCTCATCTCCAACAATGATGGCACCATCTACAGAGAGGGAGTGAGGCAGCTGGAGACCTCATTAAAGGACAGCAGTCTCTCTCTGAATGTCAGTAAAACAAAAAAGACGATTGTGGACCTCAGCAGGATGCAGGTGCTTCACTCCTCCTCTATACATAAGCAGCACTGGAGTGGAAACAATGCACAGCTTCAAGTTCTGGTGCCTGAACACATCCTCCTTGATGCAGAAGGACACTAAAGAGGATGGAAGTGCTTGGAGCCATACTACAGAAGCACCCTGACCTGTGGCATCACTGGCTGGTATGAGAACTACTCTTCAGAGGGTGATAGCTAGACCATCACTGGGTCAGGTTTTCCTCCCATGAAGAAGATCTGCAGGTAACTGTGCTGTGGACTCACATCTGTTCTACATCCTTCACCAAAGCACGGTATACTGCCTAGTCTCTACTATTTATTTCTTTGTGGTTGTATAGTTACAGTATGATATATGAAACAATATATTTGTACAGTATTGTGTAGTCTGATGTCTGCATTTAGTATTTTTTGGTATTTGCTCTGGGGTCTTCTGTAATGAATGTGGCACCATGGCCTCACAAACTACAGGGTGACACAGAAAAACGGGAACTTGTAGGTGCGTAGTGGCAGCCATGTACAGTCGGCAGCACTACGGAAGGGGGACTGTGAGCTGTAAACAATCACGCCATTCAGTAATAATGCAGGAGTGGAACGGTAGACAGCGTGCTTTCACGATAAAAATGTTTTCTATTTTTATTTGTTTCTATTTATTTATTTTGCCAAAAGTTCCCGTTTTTCTGTGTCACCCTGTATATTTTATTCTTCATTCATCAGAATGACAACAAAGTTGACTTTGACTTTCAAGTGGACATTCTGGTGGGCTTGTGGACCACTTACACTGTCAGAGAAAGGGTACTGTATAACTAATTTGTTCATTCAACAAGATACAATTCACAAATGCACAATTTTCACCAAAGTAGAAAGAAGTAAGGTACAATTACATATCTTAAGTGAGTTAGAAAGGTACGCAACATTAACATTCCCAGCTGAAAGGAGCATATTTGTAACCTTTCATAACCTGAAAACATTGCAAGGCTAAACAATAGGACCCACTACAAATGCAAATGTGGTCCTTCAAAAAAAAAATATTTAAAGTGTTGGTTTAATTTTATGACACCGGGTTTTACAGGGTTAAGTTGCACTGACTCTACATATCCAGATTATGAAAAGCTACAAAGATGCCCCTTTTCTCTGGAAAAAAACCGGACTGAACACAATTAGAGTTTATTGACCATGTTGTATCTTTGTAGGTAGATTTATATTAGTTGTACCCTGATAAACAAAAATGTACTTGCTTCTAAAAGTGTATGATGTTAACGAGTAGAATATTGCATCAGTATGTTTGCTAAGATTGTAGTGTTATGTAACTTAGGCAGTTAGCCATCAGGCATGCACTTACTGTGTCCTTAGAATAAAACTTTCACTCATGCCTTGTGCAATTTCTCTACGAATGAGATTCTTCTATGAACCTGTTAGGCAGTTAGATTTAAGGCTACTTTATATTCAACAATTATCTCTACACTGAGCACAAATAATGGCAATAAAACAATAATTGTTGCTAGTCTCAGTTAGTCTTGGTTATTGGACTGAATTATAATTACTATAGCTCATAATTATTATAACTGTTATAATAAAGTGCATGACTCCAGGAAATTACATTTATGTCCCTGAAGCTACTCAGAGGTATCACCAGGACCACCCTAGTAAGCATCTTTTTTTTCTAGAAAAAAAGTGAGATCTATGTACTTTCCTAAAATTCCACAAGTCCAAACTCAATTACAAAGTAACATGGAGCTGTGTGTGTTATCAGGTTATCCTGAGGTTCATTTATCCTGGATTAAAACAATGCCCATCATTGGTAGTCACATTAATAACAGTACCTGACAATCTTCCTAGATATATGTGTGTGAGTTACATTTGATGCACTGCAGTCAAATGTACTAAAGCTCTTGCTCTGCAATATACATCGGCAGAAAATGTCTAGATGATGGACTGAATTATTTAGGCTAGGCCTAAGCGTTAATGCTTTTTTCAGCACACAGACACATATCATGATCTCAATGCAAAACGCTCTCTGCTTCCTGGAGCTGTTGCTGCTATTCACAGACGGCCAAAACACACACGCGCAGACGCACATATGCACTGGTGCACACACACCCATACATTCACACACATGCACAGACATACAGAAGAAAAAATAACAGAGTGAATTCCTTTACTAAAGGGGCCTCGCTGTTTCCGTCTGAGGTCACTGTAATTGACACAGAGTATTACACAAATTTACTGCACCATCAGTGTATGAACAGGTCAGGCTGCAGAAGCCTTTGCTGCACAAAGCTTTCCTCAGGAGAACTGCCCACCTCCATACCCCATCCACACACACACCCACACACACACACACCCACACACACACACACACACACACACACACACATACACTCATGCATATTTCCATTGGACCTGCCTGGAGAGTTCCACCAGGGACAGTCTGTGCACATGTACTTCTTTTCTACATGTATATTCCAAGGACGCTCAGGCTTCAAGTAATGTTTATACACTTGGGCAGTTTACAAGGCCATTATTGATCCAAGACAACACACAGCTTTGACTGAAAATTTAAGTCAATAATTTATTGTTATACAAATTTCTGATCCAACTTGGTTGGACGTCTTTGCCAGTTATTTAGTGTGCTGCCTTCCTCTGCAAGCTTTGCTGCAAGTTAAAAAGGGACCGCTGTTTCAGACTTAACACATATATGCACAGTTCTCATGCATAACATGTAAAGACAATGTGTCCTTCAGTTACGTGTGAACTGCCTTGAGATGTCAGAAGAACCTTATAATCATCCTAAAGACAAAATATGGAAATGTATCTATATTTTATATATATATTGTATAATATTTACATTGATAGTGCAAATAAACAATAGTGCAAATTGTGTTTTAAAATTTTAAATTGTACTTACATTTATACTTATATCTACTTAACTTGTACACATTTCTTTATTATTATTTGTGTTTCAGAAAATTCCAGATCTTTAATTTTAAATTTACTAGTTGTTTATAATGTTTGCACAGACAAAAGGGAATGGTTCAGGATAAATTTCACTGTGTGTTGTACTTGGATGACTATGCATGTGACAAAGAATCTTGAATCTTGAAATAAACATACAAGTTTAAATTTAGTTTGTCTCAGTTTTTGCATATTTCATTTTATTACATTGTTGAGAGTTCTGAGGTTGACTGTGCACAGGAGATTAAATCTGAGCTTCTTTGCAGCAGTTGGGTTAGGAACCATGGGCCACTGGACCTACAGTGCAAAAACAGTCCTTTTATTTACTCTTTAAATCACTCTTCAGTTTACTCCTCAATTGTGATTTTAAACGTGTCTTCTGAGTTTGTATTTTTGGTAAAAGAGTAAGTTTTGAAAAAAAAAAAAAACTTTTCCTCAATGCATGGAACTCTAGAACAGAATATAACTGTATTTATAATAGAAGCAGCCAATAATGAAAAGAAATTGGTTGAATTTTCCCCTTTTACTATTCTCAGTAAATGTAGCTGTTGGATAAAGCTAAATCTGCAGAGTATAAATTCAGATGTAATTTCATCATGTACATAATCATCATCATATATCATTTCAACATATGGCAGTAGTTGTGTTTATTCAGTGTATTTACCTTTTCAGTGCAGCAATGAATGTTCACATCCACAACCTTTCCCCCAGGAGACCCCTCATCTACATAATTTGTGACTCATCTGTTTATTAACCAAAATCTAGTTTGCTTTGGTTTTTGTACCAAACAGAGTTGTAACTCATTTTATATGAACATTTTAAGCCCTCTTTATAAACAGGCTGTTTTAGTTGCTGGGTTGATATGTAAATTACCTCTGCTCTGATTGGCTGCTCTGCGCTGTGTCTCATTCAAAAAGCAGTTTGGTCTGAATAATTCCTTATAACTTCAAAAACAACAATCCTGAATTCAAAACAGGCTGTTT
>JBBPCX010000006.1:5575956-5588688 GCA_037974365.1 Hydrocynus forskahlii
TGTGTGTGTGTGTGTGTGTGTGTGTGTGTGTGTGTGTGCGTGTGTGTGTGTGTGTGTGTGTGTGTGTGTGTGCGTGTCAGGCTAGACCCTGGGGATGAAGCTTATACTGGCTGCGATAGCACTGGCAATGCGTGCGTCTGGCCTCGGGGGCTTCTGAAACTGCAGCTAGTGCGGCTTGGTTGGAATGAGGTCATTTCTGACATAATAAGACAAAGAGAGGGGAGAGAGAGTGTGTGTGTTTGTGTGTGTGTGAGAGAGAGAGAGAGAGAGAGAGAGACAGAGGGAGCATTAGAGCTGATGGGTGGAGAGGGTCTATCTCATTTTGCAGTCACTGCCTGTCCCTCCAGGTCTTGAAGCTGGAGCTGACTGTAGCTGCAGGATTTTGTTTATGCTGTATGCCTGAGGATTCCCTCTTCTTTTCCTCCCCCTTTCTCTCTTTCTTCCTCTTGTACAGTTGCCTCATCCCATAGAGTGTGAATCACTGGCTCAGGGTCAGTACATTGTGTTTAGCTGTTTTCAGCCAAAGCGACACTCTTACTCATCACATTTTTAGACACTCTTCCCTTGACGGTGCACTTTAAAGCTGTACAGTCACAGACAGTGGATGATTTTTAATGCATAATTCATTCCAGCTTCTTGGTCGTTTTTTTTTTTTTACTATTGTTGGAAATGACACATCACTGAAATAGTTTCTGGTCAGTGGTGGTCTTCTGGTGGTCCCTTTCCATTACTGGGAAGAATAGAGAGGTCCACACATACGGTCTATAACTGTAAACCTACAAAGCTACTCTACCAACCATAAGATTTAGCACATAAATATTTGCTAAAAATAGCAAAATGTTCTTTGCTAATAAATACATTTACTGTATGTAGATAATTATAATTATAATGAGGACCACCAGACAACTGTAAAATATTTAACGAGCTATTAAGTGATGAAACAGTTAATAAATGCATTTAAAGTTAATAGGAGTCAGACATGCATTGTTACAGATTCTTCCATCTTATAAAGGAAACTTGTTTTGATATATTTGCATTTATAGTTGTTCACTTAGCCGCCTTCCGGTGCTCACTAAGAAAGAAATCTGCAGTTTATGAAATAAATGGATGAGTGGTAGATCAGAGAACTGATCCTGGAGGAAATTGCTTATGTTATGACTGGTAAAAACCTGTGGGGAGCAAAAACTTGACTGATAATGTGTACGGTAGGTGTTTCTAACAAAATGATAAATTGTTAGAAACACCTAAAAAGGTTGTTTGTGCTTTCTAGACTGGCAACACAGTGTACCTGTGATTCCATTTGTAGGGTAAGACACTCAGAGAAACAAAATCAGGTAGAATAACTTTTGCTAATTTAATGGTATATCAGTTTTTCCAGTCATCCATGTGATTATCTAGTGGCAGATTTGACGATTTACAACTAAAATTTTGTTCTTATAACATATGCAAATAATTAAGGACCTGACGTTCAAACTACACATTTTTGCTGATTTTCTAACAAACGGTGCTTCTCAAACCACTTCACAGGGTCCCTCAGATGCTCCACATTTTTGCTCCAACCCTTTCACAATACAGAGACAGAAAAAAATGTGGCCTGTCTGGAGGCCTGGTTTGAGAACCACTGCTCTGCAGGAGTTTCTGCAAAGTTTAAGGAGTAATTTCTTTTACACATTGGAAAAAGGAAGGTGTAAAATATAAAATGTGCCAAGACTTTTGCATAGACTACATTTCATGTATAATTTTTTTCCAGCAATATATATTTCCAGCAGTTACTATCCTTTAACATGTGCAGATATCTGTTCTTAGTATGGAATGTGTACTCAGTTTTACTTCTTCAGCAAAAAAAACATATTTTAAAGGGGAACCCAAGGTTTGCATATGGCTGTGCAGTTGTAGGAGTAGAAGTGAGTCTGGTAACTGAACCAGCACAGGGTACCCTGTTGTTTCTCATGCTAACATGCTTGTTTGGCTGAAGGAATGCCCAAGTGCTGTTTTGGTTACCTTTTAGAGACATCACCGAGCCCCTGACCCTTCAAGAGCGCTTCTGTGCTTATGGGACGTGTCAATACAAGTGCGACACAACACTAAGATTTAGAGAGGAATTCCACTTGAAGCACTTTTAGCTTGATGCGCTGCAGACATTGCTGGGACAGCAGGCGCAGAAGAGATTTTACAATTGCATGCATTTAGTAGAGGTTTCACATCATCAAAAAAAACCCAAACAGAGGCATTCATTAGTTCCTTTCTGATGAGGCAAACCTGAAGGATTTGAAACTGGACCTGCTCTCCCTGTGCTGAACCCTATTCTATCTACATTATGTATGAAATAATAGCACATACAGTGAGGGGCAAACCTGTTTTGCGGAAAAGAGGCAGATTTGATTGAGTTTTTGCCAAACAGGAGCCTAATCCGGCCCTTTTCCTTTGAATGTGTCCGTTTACAGGAAAGGATTGAATGTCAGCCCTCAAAGCCAAGAAACCTCACTATTTTAATGGAAACACGATCGTTCTTTTCTACAGCTCATCATTGTTCATTCATAATGTCACCAAGTTGATGGAAACCATTAGAGAGACAAGAAGTCCTGGACTTTGCAAAAACAAATCTGCTTCAGCTGCGAGAATGCGGCGGATCATAGCGCCGTACTCCGACAGAACTCCTGTCAGAGTGAAAGACACAAGCTGCGGCTGCCAAGCGCAGTGATCCAAACTTGAAACAGGATCCAATAAAAGTGATTGTTACGATTGATCGCGGCGATAAGGTAACTGCGAAGGATGGGGGGCCAAGGTGAGCAGGGGCAGGTGGTTGGCGCTCCGGGAGGGCTGAAACCGGATCTCTGGCACACCTGCTCCTGTCAGGTCAGTCTGCCTGGGAGAATCAAAGTCTTTTCATCTGCCCTGATCCAGAAAGCCTGTGTTGCCCTGCCCACTGTACTCACACACAATGACAGTGGAAAGAATAGAGATGGAGTCGCTCTTTTTGACCATTCCGAGATTGCTTTTGCTTTTCTTTTTCTTTTTTTTTTAGTCTGAGGCTGGACATTTACTTCAGGCAACTGTGGATATTCTGATTACATTTTATTGTTGGAGACCGAATCTAATCTAGATGGCTGTGAGGACGTTATGTCAATGGAAAGGTAGATTGTTGAACAAGGAGAAAAAAATACCCTTCTGGCACATGGAATAAAAGTTAAAACAAGGAGAAAAAAAACCCTTCTGGCACATGGAATAAAAGTTAAAACCCATGGTTCCTATATGGTCTAACTTTCTGAGAAGCTCCGACACACTCATGGCATTGGAATTTCACAGAACTCATGACTCGGTTATGATGTAACAATGGTATCTGATCTAACAACAACTAACAACTCTAGATCAAGATCAAAATCTAAATCTGGGTTTTGTTCTTGAACACCTGAAGGGGAACAGGATACTATTATTTTCATGGAAGAAAAACCTCAAAGCAGCAGAAATACACATATATACAAATACAAATACACATACTTACATAACTGTCTGACCACCTAACAACACAAATTCACTATATATATGGATATTAGTGCTTTTAATGAAGAAATGTTGCATACATTGCTGTATTGTCTCAGATTTACATCCCATTCACACTACAGTTGGATTGCAGTATTGTTTATTTATTGTATTATTTCACTGTGTTGCTAATTGCCTCCTGCGTAATAATCTTAATTATGGTGCAACACTGGTCATTCTGGAAGGTTCACTATGTATATTAGATTATACTACTGTACAATTGTTATGGTGTCTATTTATTGTATAGTTTGTATTGTTTCTGTTGTAACTTGCACTCTGTTGAATGTTGTTATATGTTGCATTTACATTTATGGAATTTAGCTGACACTCCTGAGCAGCGTACATCAGTGCTCAAGTCCACTTCTGTTCCTCAAACCTGTAAAGCTATATTTAAATCAATGTCTGCTATTCAAGTTGCTGCATGCTTGGTATACCTAAACAACTCCTGTTAAAAAAAAGTCATAAGTAAAGGTAAAAGTAAGCAAGGGATGACAATTATCAGCCATGTTAACATGACGCTGTTATATTAATGGCCATAATCTGTTAAGACTTAGGGCAATATATAATATCTGACATTGACATGACCATGCCATAAACATGTAATGTGATGTAGCTGGGTTCAAGTCTTACCTATACATTCTTTCAATATACAGTACAAATACACCAGTGTGTGTTCTGCAACAGTTGCTTCAGATGAAGCTACTGAAAACCCCATATGGATTTTTGACACTCTGTGGGCCACCACTGCAACAAGTGTTTGTCTTTAAGAGGCCCACCAAAGATCTTTTTGTAGAAGCCTCGGAAATGCATAATTTATCCTAGTCTGGTCAATATTGGAGAACTTGCTCACAGATCAGAAAGTTAAATGCATCTCATTAGAGGAAGTGGGAGAAAAATACATGCTAAATTTCCCCCCGTCATCATTTTTGGCCATCGAGAACGCAGAATTAATCCTGGTATCAGTTTCCGACAGGAGAGCAGACTTCAATGACATGGCCTAATCCCTGTTAAGAGTCAAGCTGGGACTGAGTCAAATCAATCATCTGCTGGAACTCAAAACCTTATCATCTTGGCATCACTTTCAATCTTTGAGCCTTGATACAAGAGCTCTGTGTCAAAAACGCTGGAGAGAGTCAAGTCCACACCACAGCCAGCTCCACTAAACAAACCAATGTGGCTTCCAGCTCTGTCCAGGCATGAAGCCCTGATATGCAGGTGACTGCCAGTGGGGAAACTTTGAGAATGCGCATAAATGAAGCTCTTGATGTCCATCACTGCTTTTCATCCCTGCCCATTCATTTTGCGAAGTAAACACAAATTCTTTTGTGCACCATTGGCCATTAGGAGTTGTTATGAGAGAGCGTTCGCATAATGCATTCCAAACGAACAAGAGTTGCTACAAAGGGCAGTGTGAGAACCACTCCAAAATCCTTTCACCTTCACACACAAGACTTTTCCAGCCCTGCATAAGCACCAACTCCCATACACGCATACGCACATGCACATTTCGTCTAGTTCATCTTAAGACAACAATTCCCAATTCAGTCACTATGCCGTCCACGACGCAAGCAGACTAATTAGGAATCCCAAGCCACTTCAGGATTTCATGGGAAGAAACACTCGAATGCTTGTAGTTACCTTAACGAGGCCTAACCACTGCTTTCATTGCCTCTTTCTGACTCCGCTGGATGTGCCACAGGCACACGCAAGCCTCGCTCTCCACTCAACAGGCACCTCACAGAATGGAGGAATTGTATGAAACGTTAAGTCATACTTAATTGCCCATGGAAGCGGCCGGTCCAGAGTTTCCCCTGCCATTTCATTATGCTGATCATGTGAGCAAAAACATTCGCCAAGGGAAATAAGCCGGAGGTATTTAATAGTTTGAGAGAATGATTGGGCCCAAGATTAAGTCCCACTTCCAGTGCTTACACATGGTAAACGGGACCTGCCAGAATGTAGGACTGCACGGTCGCCCCAGTAGGCCCGAGGTTCCCTTATTCATTCAGAACCATACAGTTCAGGATATTTCTAAAGAGGAATGCTGATATTTTGCCTTCATACTGTCACAGAGAATTCATAAAGAGAGAAATTGGCACTCGGTCTCCCTAAGGTAAACTTTCTTCTTCCCCTCTTCCCCTCGCTCTCTCTCTCTCCATTCGCTTTTCTGAGGGGATTCCACTGTAAAAACGGACCTCATTAAATGTTGACCCCGGATTGAAATAGTGCAGAATTAAGCAGCGCCCCACATGTTTTGGTTCGTCTCTGTGCCAAAAGCCTGCGCCTGCTCCAAACTCAGCCGAGACGCAGGAGAGAGCTGGGATCCCCTGAACTAATTTTGAGCCAGCCTCAAAGTCCACAAGGAAATAAAGGCCAAGTGTCTTGGTGGATTCAAGCCGACAGCACTTTGGGCCCAGATTTACAGCCAATGTAAAAGATGAATATATTCTGCCCTCTCTTTTCCCTCTCTCTCTCTCTCTCTCTCTCTCTCTCTCTGTCTCTCTCACATACACACACATGCATTCTCCCTCTCTTTCTTTCTTTCTTTCTTTCTTTCTCTCTCTCTCTCTCTCTCTCTCTCTCTCTCTCTCTCTCTCTTTCTCTCTCTGTCTAATTCATTCCATACAGAGGGCTTGATTCGGTATGGACTTTCCCTTGTGAATGATAACTCTCTGCGCCTGCACAGGAAGAAAATGTAACAGTCACAAAGTCACTTTGCTAAGTTTATAGCTGTCACAGTTTAATGCAGGAATGTCATGCATGTTGTAAGTGCACACTTGCGCACACGCGCACACACACACACACACACACACACACACAGAGTACTCTTTGTCCAATCCAGTCACCCTGAAAAAAAAAACATAACAATAATGTTAAAAACTTTAATAATGACTATAATAACAATGGTTTCTTTAATTAGATATTCTTATCAGCCACTTTCATGCTGATTAACTGTGTGATGTGAGTTGTATCTTTGTAACTTGTACACTTGCATTAGAGCTTCAAAAGATGTGTTGTTGAGATACTTAATTCTTTTAATTCTTGTAATTCTTTTAATTACGACACAGTTTGCCTGTGCAGTCAGTGTTGTGTTGTGTCAGTGCTGAGTCACACCCTTGTAAAATGTTTTGTGGGAAGAATTTTATTTATCAACTCAACTATCTCTTCGTCACTGAACTCTCATTTTCGGTTTTGTCTGGAGCTTGTTGATGACACAATTAGTTCACTGGGGCTTTTTTAAACAAGCATGTGATTAGTGAGTGGGTGTGGCTATAAGTTGTAGTCTTAGGTAATCGAATGTTAAATTCAGAAACACTGTAAGTGCGTTTTCACATCAAGGCACATTTTGCATTGCACCTGTGCTCATATGAAAATCTGGCCTGGCATTGTTTGCCAAAGCTTTAGTCTAAAGACCCTCTGGGAAATCACATAAGCATGTGGCTAACACCTTACATAACATAACCATGCCATACACTTGCACTGGAAGGTGTCATGAGGCATTTATTTATTATGTAGCTTAAAAATAATGAATCATGTTACGATTACTAGTAATTGTATATATAATATTTGATATCATGACCTTAAATGAACATATGATATCAACACTGTATCATGTAATGACATTTTTCATGATAACATGACACTATGAAATAATGGACATAATCTTACAACTCATGACACTATAGGACATTCTTTTGGAATTGTGAGTTAAGTTTTGTAGCAGGAATCAAGTTCATTGTGGCCTGCGTTCACTTAGCAGTTGGGTTTTATTCATTAATTGTATGTTAAAAAAATGAACAAGTAACATTCAAAAATGAGATAAGATAAACCTTTATTAGTCCCACAAGTGGGAAATTTATGACAGAACTGAAAAGGCCAAAATGAACACAAAACAGTTGGGCATTATATCGGATTTTATTTACGAGTAACTAAATAAAAAACTAAAGGGAATAAAAATAGGAAAATAAAGAAGAAAGATCAGAAATGAGCAGAGCTGCCATAACAGGCTGCCACTCGCTGAAGGCACCGGAAGTGAAAATATGTCATTTAATAAAAATTCTATTACATTCCACAGGCATGATGAACCATATGTCAACAGCATTAAAACATTTATGTGCACAAATCGGCCCGCCACTGTCCTCGCAGTCTGTCCTGCTCGTATTTTCATTAATTTCCTCTCATCTTTCACTTCCTTCTCTCTCTGTGTCTCAGCCTCATCTCATTGTGTCCCATTGACGACTGTCACCAGGTGGGCTGCCGCCCCCTTGGCCCAAATCCAGAGCCACACTGGTGCGCTCATTCAACACGTAGCATTCAAACACAGCCAGGCCTCAGGAGGAATCCCGCAGCAAGGCCATGCACGACTGCTGCTCTCAGAATTGTGTTAGTTAAGTGTGAAGCAGTCTGGCGGAGGAGAGAATGGCAACAGGACGTAAATGCAAAGCACTCATCTTTGATTGACATCCCAGTCATTCGTTTTCAAGAGGAACAGCTTCAAGTATTTGAGTGGATTTGTTTTCCTGCGTTCCCATCCCCCCCTTAATTAGTCATCCAGACCTGGAATCCAAACAGTGGCCCATAAGAATTTTAATTGAGTGTCTGCTTTTAGGCCTGGTGGGGGTCAGGCATCTTTAGGGTCCAGTGTGAGCAATCATTCGAATCCGTCTATGCTATGTTTGGTTTTTGTCATTTTCTTGTTGCGTTTTATTATCGAGATTTGCTCTCTGGGATGGTTGACGGGCGTGCCAGGCTTTTCCGCTGCAGTGAGGTTCGTCCTTGTGCACAGATGTGTACTTCTGGCCAACATATGGAACCCCTAGCTCCATCAAACGCAACGGCTCTAGAGAAAGTCCTCAGGAAATGTCTCAATTAGAATTAATTACCTTATCTCTGTGCTTGTTTTGCATTCCGCTCCTGCTAATGTGCTGTCAGAATTTCCCTTCGGTGCAAAAAAAAAAAGATATCTTGGCATGTGAAATCACCTTAAAAGTATTGAATATCCATCACTGTCAAAACAAAACTTTTATAGTAACATTTTTAGGAGATGGAAAAACAGTCACAAGGTACTGGACCACTTCTATTGATTCATGAATGGTTCACATATTGTAACGGGCAACTGGGCAGTCTGATATTTGTCTTTATGAGATGTATGACATATGACGTGATGTATGATGTGTTCTAATAATGCTGATTAGACTTGTGTTTAGGGGTTTGGAGTAGTCAAAGGAGTTAGACAAAGGAATCTAGAATTGTTTATAAGTCTTATAATGACAAATAATTGATATGTAAATTAAATGCAATCAAATCAAACCAATTGTATTGGTCACACAATCACACAATAGTACATCTAGCATAAGACAGATTAGAAAAAATAATTAACTTACATGGAAGCAGAAGGAGAAATAAGAATTATAAGTATAAAGAAACAAATGGCAAAACTGTGTGTAGGATAAAGTGCAGATGAACGTGTGCTGTAGTATTGAGCTAAGGTAGTTGCAGTGAAAAATTTAATAATACAATAAATATATTGACAAGAATGTTGAGGGGGAATTTAGAGTGAAAATATTTTTTATTAGTTCTGCATATTTCAATCAATAAGAATGAAGAAAGTTAACGAGGTGTTTTAATGTGAAATGATCCATTCTGGAGAAGCAGACAGAGTCAGAATTGTTTACAGCGGAGGTGACAGGAACCGGGTGTCTTCAGAGTTTAATGTTATTACACGAAATGGTTATGAATTTTCTGCCTGATGCCTTAGACTCTTTTATAATAGTTTTGACATATGAAATCTATTTAGTTGAGAGGTGCATGCAATGCATAGCAAAGCAAAAACATCTAAAGAAAATGCATTCTTTCAAATTTAGCACCATTTTACCATTATCAACATCACATCACCTGTAGGTTCACTGGTCTTTTAGGACATTCAGTAAGACTGCACTGTTTGCATTGTGACTTCTGGTTTCTATCGCTGTCCTTGAGTACCTCGAGGTTAAGATACTTCACCTTGGCAAAATATGACTTTTTACAGCAACGATGTGGATTTAGCTTTCGGAAGCTGCAGCTATGATATATTGTTTACCACTTTAAAGCGCTGGAGAGCTCCTCCCTTCTACAGTTGCTTTTTTTGACTCCACAAAGAGGTGAAACCGGTGTCGAGTGTCGAGTGACCTAGAAATGAGGTCAGGCTTGTAGAGAGAGAGAAGGAGATGTGCTCCTGCTGAATGGAACATTGTGGAAAACGGAAGCACTTATCGTAAACTAGCCTCGGGCTCTCTCGATCAGATGAACCTCGCTAAGCTGACATGTTGCGGCGCTTGGCGTCGGAGTGCAGCTGATGCAACATATTTGTGTATTCCGCCCTAATCATTCACACATGAGTTTAAGAATAGCAGGATTTTTTTGTAGGTAGCAAGGTAGCCCAGGTAAGGGTAATTATTTTTCCTACTTGTCCTCGGGTAGGAGGTCTGGGTATGTTGGAGTGTGTATGTGTGTGTGTGTGTGTGTGTGTGTGTGTGTTGCTGTATTTTTGCTGCGCCGTCTTGCCTCAGGCTCTGTGCTAACCTTACCTGACACTGTTCCAGCAGCTTACAGCTTGGGAACTGCTAAAAAAGACAGTCGGGCAGAGAGAGGTAAAGAGAGACTGAGTAAAAATGTGCTAATGCAGGAAGACAGAGACTTGCTTGCCCCTATGGAGGGTCAGAAACAGAAAATATGACACATGTGATGAGCTTAGCAATAGGAACAGTCTCAGCCTGAATGCTGACCAGTACAAACATCCATTCAGTGTTTTTGTTGGTTTGTTTGTTTGTTTGGACATTGTATTAAGTGGCAAATGTACTAAAAAGGTATTAATGATGGTCCATCTACAGTAGGCATGGCCAATTTAGTGAATTGTATACTATACTTTCATGCAAATAAGCTCAAGCATAACTTTAACTAGCACCTTCACTTAGAATTAGAATGGTTTTTAAATGTAAAATTTGTACATATTTTGTAATGTTGCACAGTCATAAAAAAGAGTGTTTCAGGATACATTTCACTGCATGTTGCTCTTGTATAACTATGCATGTGTCTTGAATCTTGAACAATCTAATAAAGCAATTGGTCAAAAGAGGCCATCTGTTACAGTGATTTTAGTTCAGGTAATGTCTAGCTAGTGGGTGAAACTGGACAAAGCTAAACTAAATTTTTTTTTAATAAAAGCCCCCATTGCCAAAGAAACAAACTAACAAACAATCAGACAAATTAATCAATTAAAATCTCTTTTTTTCTGTCCCTGCACACTAACAGTGGACTGCCATTTTAGTGCCAAACATAAGTCAAGCTTTTTTAAGACATTTAAATAGCACGTATTGCTAAATCAGAGCCAGAGGTTATACTTATATAATACTGTTGTACTAATCTCCTCCCTTATTTATGTGGTTTTACAGGAAAACTTCAAAAAAAATTATTTAGATATATTTAGACTTTATATTTTATATTGTTCTTGTCTCTGTGTGTCTGGGATCAATCAGAAATTTCAGGATCAATAAAGTTTTCTGATTCTAATTCTGATTCTTACATTCTTCTGCCATGTCCGACTGTCTTGTCTAGTAATTTTAATGGAACACATTTGCAGTCATGCCTGGAGCCTAGTTTTGCAGTGCTGTGTTCTTACTGTGTTGTAATGTAGCATTGTGCTGCTCTGTCTTGTTTATTTGCTCTATGTTTAGTCTAGGTCTTGGTGACTTGTATTGTGTGGTCCAGTAAACACTGGCCCTGTCTGTGTTGCCCCAGGGCCTTAAGGAATGTTGTTTTGCTAAAATATATACTTTTATATGTATATTTCTTCTTCTTAATCTCGAATCTCTACAAAAAAAGCTGTGCAGTTGGTTGCACCTCAGATATATCCCCATATTGTATCTATTAAAATATACAGGCGCTGTAAGCTGTCTTCAGGAACTGCAGTTTATGGCCTGAATAACATCTCTTTCTCAGTCAAGAAGATTCACGCAGTACAGCCTGCCTTATGAAAAATGCAAACTATCCTTATGTCCATTTACTTCAGCAATCAAATATCATTTATTGCAGTTTTGCTCCATTGCTCCGGAATTACTATAAAACAGAACAAGACTGAATAGACTGAATGATAAATTTCCCTGCTGGTACTTTATTTATGGAGAGAGATTCTGTCAGAGGGTGTTTTCCAGTCCTGGTGCTCTAGACACCGTGCTCTGCTCATGTTATGCTTTCTCGACTGTAAGACATCTGACCCAGCTTGATAATTAGCTGAATCAGGAATGTTAGCTTAGGAAGTGAGCAAGCAAAAACAATAATGCAGAGCATAAGGTCCCCAGAAGTAGGACTGGAAACCACTGATGTGACTGGTGTCCAGTGGTCAGCTGCAGTTCGCTCGCTGACCCCCTGTGGCCTCACTCCAGCAGGGACGGTCAGGCCTGGGTCAGAACACACTGTGGTTTCTGCTGCACAAAGCAGACATCACTAAATCATGAAGTGCACACTGGAAAAAGCAGCAAGCAGCAGCAAGAAACACACTGAGCTTTTATTAATACATCGAGAACAGGTTCTGCATGTGAAATATGTGTTAACATTATTTAAGCTGATAACTTTTTTTGCTTTTAAAGCAAATGTCATAATTTATATTATTATTATTATTATTATTATTATTATTATTGTTATGTATAATATGTATAATATTCCATTTCCATTTATAATATTTCCATTTATATCCCTGACTGTTACACAGTAAAGATTCAAATTAAAAACCCACCGTAATAATGAAAAGTTCCCATTCATAATAAGTAGAATAGGTGGTACCTTTACGAGAGTAGAAATTCTTCATTATCTGGGTTTACCTGGTGACTGCACTGTGTCACCAGGTAAATCGTGTGGTGAACTGTGAATGCTGAAAGAGTGAAAGGGTTCAGGTTAAAAGTTCAATTATTTCACGAAGCACAAAGTAACACATATTGCAAATACCTCATAAAAAAGCCCCTGTGTCTCAGCTCATCCCCAAATGACCACAACTCCTCCGCCAGCCGCCATGCAAATGTCACGAATGCACGGAGCAGACAGTCTAGCCACAGGCCACTGGCCTTACCAATGACTTATTGCCCCAGGAGAGAGAGAGAGAGAGAGAGAGAGAGAGAGAGAGAGAGAGAGAGAGAGAGAGAGAGAGAGAGAGAGAGAGAG
>JBBPCX010000006.1:5597883-5613186 GCA_037974365.1 Hydrocynus forskahlii
TATAGAGAGAGAGAGAGAGAGATAGATAAATAGATAGATAGCTTGCTTTCACTCATTAACTCCAAAACATCCTTATGCAGAAGATTGCCTTAGGGGTTAAAGTTCCTTCTGATTCATGTTCATTTTGTTCACTGTTACAAGAGCAGTTCACTGTTATCCTATAAACGTTAATTTTGTGTACATTTTGCAGAAATAAAGCTCATCCTTTACACGTGTCCCATGTTTTCTTGTCCTTTTATGACATCAAACCAAAAGCAAAAAAGTCAGTGTGTCACCAAAAGACATACATTTCATGTAATTGCAATATATTATATAAGCAATTTTGTGAGTAATTATGTAATTATGCAATTATTTTTAAATAACTGTGTGACATAATTCGCAATGATGACTGTACT
Organism: Hydrocynus forskahlii; assembly: GCA_037974365.1. Classification (NCBI taxonomy): domain Eukaryota; kingdom Metazoa; phylum Chordata; class Actinopteri; order Characiformes; family Alestidae; genus Hydrocynus; species Hydrocynus forskahlii. The sequence goes on from JBBPCX010000006.1 coordinate 5,598,279, forward strand.
TCTTTGACTTAAGGACTGCGGCACTTAGTTTTCTCTGATTCTCACGTGCATTCCTTCCTTATTCCTCTATTTAGTCTCTGGGTCTCAAAAGGCTATCAAAAGGCTAAACCGTGGCTTTAATTGAATTCCTTTGTTTGCGTCTCTCCAAAAAGGGGGATTTCTGAGGGTTTTGGCCGCCACTCTCTCTCTCCCACCTGGCCTGAGCTCAGCTACAAGACTGTTATTAAAGGTGAACAGAGCCCAGCGCATAATTTGAATTTAATTAATCTCCCTCCCTGGAGAGACGGCGAGGGGTGGGGAGAGGGGGCCGAGGGGAGGGGTCAGGCATGCCAGACACCGCAGGCCCGAAATGCTGTGCCCCAGTCATGCGTCGCATGGACGAAGCATTAGCCGGGTAACTTTAGCCTCCGGCGTGAAAATGATATAGTGTGACCTTAAAAGGCCAGGGAGCCTCCACCGTTAATCCACTTACGTGCTGAACTGATTTATACAAACTCCAGGTAAACCTATCCGTGTGCAAAAAGACCACAGAATATGAATCACTCCCAATTAGAGCGGGGACACTGGACAAGCTCCACTACAGAGAGAAAGAGAGAAGGGCAAGGAGTAACACATTAACACATGTGACAGGAAAAACAGATTGATTTTTTTCTAGGTGTTAATTCAGTGTTAACCTTAGGAAATGTGGAGTCATTGTCATTTTGCATTCAGTTTACATTACATATACATACACTACATATTCTGTGTGAATAATAGTGCAGTTTGTATGTATATAAAATTACAAAAAACATGTAATTTAACTGAATCCAAAAATATGTCTATAAAAGGCATTTTTCTATACATGTATACATGCAAAAAATTGCATACATTTTTATATACTTTCATATTGCACTATTAGTCACACAGTAACAGGGAAGGTTTAAAAACAGAAAAGATTTTCATAATTGTTGTGAAATGAGTCAGCATTATTGAGAATCTTCAAATGTTTAAAGTAGTGAGTGACATATTATAGCCAAAGTTTACAAAGTAAAATCCAAACCCTGCAAAAAAAGCATTTTGCTAAATAAAGGAGAATTCCACCGTTTTTTAAAAAATGTAAAAAAAAAATAAATTGTTGAGAAGTAAATAAAGCCAATCAGGGAGGTTTGCTATGAAATTGTCACACACACCAGAACACGTGACGTCAATCTGTCTCGGAAATGATTCATGTCTAGACTATATAAACAGGAAGTCTGAGTTCATCTGCACACAGACATTGGTCTTCTTGCCCATCGACGTGTCACCTCAACCTCTCAGTACCATGAGTACTATGACTCGCCAGAGTCCAACCGCTCTCTCTTACCTTTTCTGTGTGTGTGTTGAGAATGCAGGTTCCTTTGCTGGGAATCTTAACTCCTTCTCAGAGCGTTCTCAGAATAACTGCGTGATTAACCAGCTCTCTCGTGTATTCCGCGTTTGGGCTCTTCCATCACGCCACATTGGGCAACTCTATTCAGCATTCTCGTCCTTCCAGTGTGACAGAAATGATTTATTGTAGAGATACTCCGATTTTTAGTACAGTGGTGAAAATAGCAACCAGGGCTCATGACATCTATGGTGTACTCTTGTTCACCATCCAAAACGACCACGGAACTTCTTTAAAATTGTTGTTTTAATGCTGGTAATCACTGCAATGTCTAAAGGTTAAGGTGATTCTCTGTAATATTCATCTGAAATACCGAGCAAGCTGATTTAATAATGAGTCAATACCCAGCTTTAAACTTCATTAATGAATGATGAATTAATGACAATAATACAATTATTATCTTGCCAATTTATTAAAGTCAGAGACACAACCCTGAGCCAAAAGTCCTCCCATAGTTGATATGTAATGATAACCTTTGCTCCAGGCTGGGCATTCTCTGGTTGCAGCACCTTGTTCATCTTCTCACAGCCGCTGTCGGGGGAATTTGCAGAGCTGAAGCATTATCTGACTGATGGAGCATGCTGGACCGTAAGCCTGTTCTTGTAAAACATTTACGGGCCACTCGTTGACTGTTGGCCCAGGACAGGCAGACGGTCACCTGACTGCAGTTTGAGCTTCCCTGCCGATGATGCTGAAGAGCGTTCCAGCCATGTAATATCTGTCAATCTCCTTGTTCAGCTCAAGAACATTCTATATAATCAACCTGTGAAGGCTGATGGCAGTGCAGGGATGATGACTGCAGCAGCTGTACGTATAGAGTTAGTAAATTCAACTCCAATATTCAACCCACTATACAGGGCACACAGTAATGTAAAGTAAATATATTGCCATAACCAATTCAATGGTCATTTTTGACATTTCTGGACAACAACTGCTCTTGGCACTCTTTGTGAAGATTTCCTGATGAACTGACCAATAAAAAGCCAGAAATTATTTGTGTGTACATGTAAACATGTTGTAAAGGGTTCTTTGAGTAACGCCACAGAAGAGCCAACTTTGGTTTTCTAAAGAACCTTTTAATGGTTTAGAGAATTTTCACATGATATAAAGGTTTCATTCCAATTTAAGGGTTCTTTTCTCTTAGTACATGGATATAGAGTTTCTTTAATATTGAAAAAGGGTCTTTATACTCATATATCTCATACACAACATGGATTTTAAAAGACCCATTGATTGAAGGTTTTAAGGATCTAGGAGAGGAGGTGTTATAATAATAATTGTCCTTTGTTTTAAACATATTTCCTCAATTTTGTTCCCAATATAGGCTTTGCAAATCCCTACCGATCAGCCAGTGTTACCAACACTGGGAGGGTGAAGGAAGCACATGCTTCCTCCAAGACATAAGAAACATTAAACACCACCACCAGGCAGTTCAATGCTAACTGCTAACTTTGTTATATCAGTTAAGACCCCTTTGTCAGTTAGCATTGTGTTGAGTGATGGGGGAGAGGGAGGGCCATCCTACTCACCCCAAGAGATTGAGGACACTCCTGATCACAGATAGCCATGGCATCACCAGGACCTGAACTCACAAACTCTCAGTGATAACCTTCCAGAGTGATAATGTCGTACCATATATACACTTAGTAGCATAGAAACCACACTGAGTAAGTCTAAAACTATAGCTAACCAAGTGACAGGAGTTAATAGTGCCTGTAGTGGCAGTAACCAGAGGTACATGTGCTAATTGAGAGTCCAGAGTGTAATATGAGAAGAATATTCAGTATAAAGTGAGGTAGTTCTCTGGGACTAGACATTTGTGTGTGTGTGTGTGTTTGTGTGTATGTGTGATAGCTGATAATGCAGGGGTGTCCAGTCTTTCATTCCACCAAAACAGACGCACATCTGATCAATTGTTTAAAGATGGAGATTATCTGAATAACCAAGTGGAATCAGGTGAGCTTGGGCTTGTTGGGAACTAAACCTGGCGCCTCACCGGCCCTTTGTGGATAAGACTGGACACCCCAGAGCTGACGGCACAGGTTAAGTGAAGAATGCCAAAGCAAAGCATCTGACACCATTTACAAACTTTTTACTGGAGCTGTAAACACAAAAAAGTCTCTAAAGACAAACCGAAAAGAAAAGGCATCATTCAATTGAAAATATGATGACAGCTACATAAAATACAGATTCACTGCCACTGGGGATGTGGATGTGCCAGATCTATTGTGTGTGGTTTGAAGGGAGAAGCTAGTGAAATGAGGCAATGAAACCATCCAATTTCTTCAACAGTGAGAGACAAAACATTTTTCTTTACAGCAGCAAAACAGAGCTTTAATTACATGAGTCACTTAAACCAACCCCCACTCCCCTGATGGTCTGTCAAATCCTGCATCTTGCAGTTTGTTGAAAAAATAGGGAACCCAAGTTTTAGGGAACCAGTAGTTTCTCCAAGCCATCATACAAAGAACTCTTTCCGATACCTTTATGTTGATGCTTTGCATAAAACATGCATGTAGTCACTGTATTCAAGTGTGTGCATCATTCGACATTAATAAACTGAATCCTATCAACACTATTTTAGTACCACGTGTGAATAAACAGGAAGACAAACTTGTGTTGGTGTATTTAATGCATGTGGAAATTATGTATTTGAATGAAATAAAAATAGCAAAACTTTTATAGTGTAGAATGTTTCATGCATCATACACAGAACTCTTTGTGATACCTTTATGCTGATGCTTTATATCATAAAAATGCATACTGTTAATTTATTAGAGTGTATATATCATTTGCACGTTAGTACGCTAAATGATATCAACACCATTAGCACCGGGTGTAAATAAATGGGAAGACAAATATTTGTTGGTATATTTTATGCATGTGAAAATGATATGACTGAATAAAGTGATTGAAATATTTTTAAACCAAATATTTTTAAACCAAAAAATAAACTCAATAAAAATAAATAACTCTGAAATAATGAAGAGAACACTGGACGTAATATAAACTCTTACGTGGCTGCACACAGGCTTTCCAGGATTTACTCAGTCCTCACTGGGTCCAAAGAAAATATCGGGCCCAGAGAAACCACGGAGACATTTGATTATTTTCCTTACAAATGGAACCCAATTATTACTGTTAGGCCTTCCAATCTTGTGTGCATCCTGTCTCTCTGTGTCTGTGTACGGCGCGGACCACACAGACTGCGTAAACAGCCCTGTCATTAAACAGACTGCACTTGGAATCTGGTCAAAAGGCTCATTCTGACAGACTGGCTGAACTGATTGCTGCTGATTTGCCGAGCTCGACATATGTCGCCGTTCTTGGTGGCTTTAATAAAAGCACTTTTTATTGCATACCGTGGAATGGGCTAGTTAGACGAGCAGGTCTGGATTACCAATGCGCCAGACCGGGGCCTGGAACATCACTTATTTGTCCAAAAGAGAACCTGGATGTCCGTGTGGACACGTTCTGTCAGTGGTGTCTTCCTGGGAAGGAACAATGTGGCAGAACTTCCCTCTCTCCCCAGTTTGTTTTGGCTTGTCCTCAGACCTTATGAGCTGATAAATATTTAGAAGACTTCATCTTCTTTTATTTGGCCCCTGCAAGCAAAACGCAGACAGCAGAAAGCACAGATGGGAAAGTTGTGCAGATTTGTCTTCGGTGTGGAATGTTAAACTGCATGTTAATATGCGTTTGCTGTAATGTAATTACAGATCAATTTGAATGTCTTTCGTCCATCTGTAGTGGTCTCTAGATGGCAACAAATTATAGACTGGGTGGAACATCCTTGTAAATTGGGATTATTTGGAAAATAGCCCTGCTTGGCCAGATGCAAGGAATCACTAAACTACAGTCCAAGATATTATGGGTACAGGAGTAAATTCAACGGATTCAACTGTAATTCTTTAGGGAACGATCCAGTGTAGTAAGAAATGTCATATTTGACCACATTATGATTCTTTTGGTTAAATTAATGACACACCACTGAATACACACATGTGGTAGGAGTGAATATTTACAAAATATCAACATTTTATAATTGCTTACAAAATGTAAGTAAGTATATATATATATATATATATATCTATATATATATATATATATACTGTAAGTAAAGCACTCAATCAAAAATAAACGTAACCATGTGTTCAATGTGTTTGCAGTTATTAGTGTTAGCATGCATCATAAAAACAGAGTACACTTACTCCTAGGTTACACATGAAATAAGACACAACTTTTTTCTAGATTTTCCATGGTCAGTTAATTTTGAATTAATAAAAGCTCAAAAATGACACATGATGCAGCCAATAATAATGCTGAACCAGAATCATCACTTTCGGATCGATGCATCACTGCATTTCTGCACAAGCACAAGATACAATTTCATTCACCTCTGGAATCGGCAAGATGCCCAAAGTAAACAATCTGGATTAGGCTTTTTTTCATCCTTTTCCATTTTTTCAGAGGGAGAGGGGGAGCGTTGCTGAGCGGCGGCCCCTTCATCTCAAGGTCAAGTTGACTTTCCTTGTCACCTCATTCCTTCGGCGTGAAACATGCCATCCGTGGCGGCGATTGGAGTGACAGAAGGAATCGTCCGGGCCTGGCCGGACGGCCTTGATCCTGGTCAGTGGCTCGGAAAGCTGGCGGCGCTTTGCTCGGCGAGATGCCGGCAGCCCTGCACCACTTTACTGTGCAGGATGACAGGAGGCGTTTGGTCAGCGGTGGCTCTAATGGGAGCTGGCACCGGGAGACCTGAGCCAGGGCCGACGGAAGGCCTGCAGTGAACTGCCCATCAGTCTGCAGCTCCATCAACTAGCCATCCGCCTGTGTGTGTGTGTGTGTGTGTGTGTGTGCGTGTGTGTTCAGGATGCTGCTCAATGGCTTTGCATTCTCCGCCACTCGTCACACACAGTTAGACATTCAATCAATCCAATCAAACTAGAGCCTTTATGCCAGCATGAGATTACAGTCTCTCTCTCTCGGTTTCTTTTCTCTCTCTCCCTCTCTGTCTCTCACTCTCTTTCATTGTCAGTCACCATCTTTTTCTCTCTGTTGTTTTTCTCTTCTCTCTCTCTTCTCTCTCTCTCTCTCTCTCTCTTTCTCTCTCTCTCAGTTCTCTCTATCTCTCTGTTTTTCTTTTTCCCTATTTCTCTCTGCGTCTTTCTCTTCCTCTCACTTTTTGTCACCGTCATTATCTTATTCTCTCTATTTTTGTCTGTTTCTTCCTCTCTATCGCTCTCTCTCCCTATCTCTCTCTACCGTTTTCCTGCCATTCAGCTGTTTCATTCCTCTGTCCACAAAGAGAGACTGTTAATTGTTTCTTCATGAGACGATTTGCTATTTCACTTCCTCTGCCATACGAAAGAAAACAGCTGTAATAACATTCCTTACATCTCTCACATCTCCTTTTCTGCTTCCTTGGCTGTGCTAGTTAACTTCTCAATTTATATGAGAAGATTCAAACTGTACCGCTCTCTCTCCTCTACTTAAAGTCCATGTATATATAAACCAAGCCTGTTTTCAGTTAATTCAACTCTTCAGCCATTCAGGACAAAGTTACAAGGAATGAACACATAACGCATACCAATCAGTACAGCGGTTATTTACATATAAAAGAAAAGTAAAACTAGATTGTTTTCACGCCTAGTTTTTTTCTGTATCAGAGATGACAGAGTATCTTTTTTGAATTTGCTTTGGTTCATTTCACATTCATGAGGCTAAAGTGCACAATATTGTTCAGGAATTTCACAGAGTCAGTTTTACTTTCCCTTCATTAGTGCCAGAAATGACCAGCCTTTTATTTTAACGTTCAAAATGCTGTCCAGTTCTTTCAAATGTATTCTTGATCAAATGCAGATCCCTATAGTAATGAATGGAATTGGAGATGCTTAATGTCTAGATGCATCAGAATCATGGTAAGTACAAAAATTAATCTGATCTCTTCATCTTCATGATCTATTGGCTTAATTATGCCAGTGCCCATCTAAAAATATTCCATGGTCATCCATGTGACAAAACTGAATAGTCTCATTAGGTATCTGTCATTATTAGCTGCAGCTCATTCTGCAAGAAGGCCATGAGTGTCTGTAAAGTGGTTGGTTGGTGTAGTGGATAACATCGCTGCCTTCCAAGTGGAAGAATGGGTGACACACTACACTAATAAGAGTCCTTGGGCAAGATTCCTAACACTACATTCAGCTACATCTATGATATGTCTTCCAAATTATACAAATGTGAAGACTTAAGTGTTAAAACAGGCCAGTTTTATGGATAGGGCGGTTAAAATTGACAGTATATTAAATGTTCATTAATTGCAAATCTCAGTACAGGTGCTGTGTTCACGTTTGACAAAACTAAACTAAATTGGGTCCGCAAGCAACATAGCAGGTGTGAAAGAGCCTGTTTAACTGTAAGGCACACAGTTGTTTTGGGTAAAAAATAAGTTGTCCTTTTGATGTCTAAGCCCACTCATATGTAATAAGTGGATCTCAGAGAAAATAATGCTAGAAAAAATGTAGAACATGGGCCCTTAAAAAGGACCAAAGTGGGACACAAGACTGCTAAAAAGGAGCACTGAATTAGCATTGTTGTTTTCATTAATCCATTTCCATTTATAATGCATCCACAGTTATCACTTACACAATTAACTCAGTCATGGAAAATGTTATAAATGAAATCAGCTCTTTTAAAGCCCATGCATTACCATTCATTACCATCCATACATAGTCATGCATTCAGGGGTCAGCACTCCTTCTAAAAGGGCTGAAAGTTCAGAAGAAAGAGTCGAGACTTCAGAGTTAAAAGCTGCGGCAATAATGGGTCCCATTGGGGGAGGAGAGGGAGAGAGGGCCTTTACTCATGACGGAGGGGTCATCATTCAAACATATATTTAAATGGTCCATCAGCAGGCCGCTGTCACTTTGTTTTACAGTGATTCTGAGTTTGGAGGAGATGATTGCGCTAAAAGATGAGAAAATGCGAGAGTGGAAACAGCAGAGTTGAGTTAACTCCGGGTGAATGAATCTGCATTCATTGCGTTAACTTAAGCTAATACAAGCGCTCGCTGTCCATCTTTCAATTTGTCAGAAGAGGTGCAGCTGGCATGTGCTCACAGCTGTCTAATGGAGGCCATTATTCTGGGTAAACCACTGTCTCTGCTTTGCCTCTGTTTGGATTAGAGGCGTTTTGAGCAAAGATTCTCAGGGCTGGGGTAATGCACCTCTTTGGTGAAATGTTAACAAATGTGATTACTCTTTTCCTCAGTTCACCAACCTTTGGACAAGACCGGCTTAGGGTTTGCATAGCTGGCCCAAAAGTGTATTAATCTACAAGACATTTGGGGAAGTTATCTTCTTGTTTTACAAGTAAATGTATGTAACGTACTGATTGCCAGTCCTGTGCATATTACAATCTCTGATGTTACTCTCTGTCAGGTTGATTGTCTTGTCAAATTTTGTCTCTTTGCCCTGTTTTTGAATCAGGATCAGAATGTAAAAAATTTATTGATCCAGAAGGAAATTGCTTATGTTGCAACAGGCACACAGAGACAATAAGAAAATAAAATATATAAAATGTCTAAATAAAAGTCAAACAAAAATTATGTGGAAATGCTCTTTAAATACCTATACGAAATACACTAACCATTGGTTAATATTTATAATAGTTAAATGCTCTATATAGGGTGGTGAATAATTCTGTTGGCCACAGTAAGGTCTAATTCCAAGGGTCAGACATATCTCTTCTGTGTGTGGAGTTTATATGTTCTCCTTATGTCTATGTGGGTTTTTGCTGGGTGCTCCAGTTTCCTCCCACAGTCTAAAGACCTGGATATGCTATAGAATCACCCTGGTTAAGGATAAGCGGTTCAGATAATGGTTGGAAAAAGGTGCTATGTGGCATCATAATAGCTGTGCTAATAGTGTTTCTAGAAACGTTTAATGTTTGAATTATGTTAGAGCAATAAGCCATTTTACAGAGCCTTCAAATATGTCTCTGTGAATCAGATTTTAGGAAAGGTGCATTCGGTATGTTTTATGTAGGTGTTCATTTTTGTTTGTAAGTGCAAGCTTTTTCAGGGTACATCTGTTTAGAATTTGGAAAGAAAATTAGCTTATTTATTAATTTACACTCATTGTCCCTAGTAAATAAGACAAGAAATAAATCAAATTAAACCTCATAGGGCTTTCTTTCTGCGCAGCACTTTTTGGAAAAACGCAAACATAAATCTTTCCAGGCCTTCAGCTTTGGGTTTAGCCCCCAAGAAGCTTACCTACCACCTTGTGCACAAACTGTCCTTCAAGTGGAGATGAAAGATAAATACATTACAGCGCTGTTAGCCGAGTTAACAGAGGTGGAGTGTGGCCAGAACAGCTCTGAGTGTATATCTCTCTACATGCTTGGCCCCGTCTTCCGTTTTTTATGCTCTCCTGTTCTCAGACATGTAGAGTCTTGAAGGAAGCGTTTGTCTCGCTAATGGAAGGCAGACAAAACATTTTCTTTGCTCGATAGCATCTGTTTGCAGGATGGCCTGTCTTAAATGGACATGAAGAGCCAAAGCGAAGGCCTGGAATGGCGGGGAGGGAAAACGTGACACATTTCAGACAAGTGCTAATGAATGTAAACACAGCGGCGATAAAAGCAGCCCGGCGCAGGCACGGCCGAGGCTGTGGAGAGGGCACTTTAAGCCGTTTTTCAACCATCTCCCGCCTGACACATTAGCTTTATCACATTCATCACGACAGACTCGGCGTGAAAACAAGCCCACGGACGAGTGGAACCGCCGTTTAAAAAAAAGAGAAAAAGAAAGAGCTCACACTGAGGGGATGAAGGATGGTATTTTCGCCACATGAAAGTGAAGGACAGTCCTCCTCACTCCTCTCATCTCAGTAATGGAATCATTTAGAGCTGATAAATATTAGCCATGATTCCTCGACACTGATCAGCAGCTCTGTGGTTGTGTCGATTGTTTCGCCCTGCAGGGGGTCTGATTTTGTCTGATCACCGAGAACACAACATGCCAGCCAGACTGTGAATACAAACAGACGATTTCTAATAAATGGAGTTAGATGTCGCTTTTATCTTGCACCCATGATGAGGAAATACCATCGCTTTATTCTTGGATAATTGCCAAGGATGATGTTGGAAGTTTTCATTTGAAGGTCAGTGTCCTTAATGGCCATCATTCCACAATCAAAGGCTGGAAATCATACTCCGTGGCATTTCATTTGCATAAACAGGTTTAAATTCTATGCTAAAGATTTAGAATAAAAAATACAAATAAAGTTACATTTTGTTTTAACACATACATACATAATTCTTTGCTCTTGAGATTGTAACGGTTTGTATTTTGAGGTTATTTTTTGAGGTTTTTCCCTGAAGGAGACCTCAAAAAATAAGTAGATCACACAAACTCTATTGCATTTTATTTCCATACTTTCACCTTAAGTCCATGCTATAAGGAGAGAAAACAATGCTGCACATATAAAAAAATACATACTATAGTTTTCTTCTGATTTATCCAAATGCCAGAGAATACTTCAAGGATTTACCATTTTCATTTCAAGGTCAGAGTTGCTTTCCTTCACTGAGGAGCCCATTCTAAATGTTTACCTGTCACAGCTCAGCTGTCAAATCTTAATGAGATAATTAGAGCTTAACTCCATGCTGAATGACAGAAGATGGTGGAAGACAGTGGAAAACTAATTTGACAAACAAACATTTCTGACCAGTCAAGTTAAATATAGCTTCTATCATATACTGAGGAGCTTCAAAAATACTGAGGAAGAAAAATACTGCTCTTGTTTCCTGAATAGCCACAGTCACAGCCTGGTGTCCAATCACATTCCATGGTATTTTATTTTACCTAATTTACCCATTACTCTGTGGTATATGGGAGCGGAAAATAACTTTGACAAATGACATGCGATTCTTCCTCATGATGTATACCTAACGGGGAAATAATTGAACTTTGTTTTTGATTAATTTTTCCATTCTAGACAGTTGCTCTTGATTTATTCACCCTGATTTCTTCAGCAGCAGCGACTCCTAGAATTGAACATTTTCACTTCAAGGTCAGTGCTGTTTTTCCTTCGTTGAAGGGAACCATCCTGAATGATTACCATCTCACAGTCAGAGCCTGGCTGTCAAACAAACTCTGTGGCATTTTATTTACATAATTAGACCTTGACTCCGTGCTAAATGGGCCCTATAGTTTGACCCCGTGGCCCCTGCAGACCCTCATTTGTCAGGCCACACAGCGTTAGGGCGTGAAGCGGTCAGAACACCACCCGTCCAGAGCCATCCATCTCTGAGGGGGTGTGGGACGAGAGTGAGGGATTGGGGGTGTTTTTATCCCCTTCCGGCTGGAGGTTAAGCCCGCCCGGGATCCCCTCTCCACATCCGTCTCAGGCTTGCAGAGCGTCAAAGGCCCGTTGTCCCTGGCAACAGCTGAGCTGACCACATTTTCTCCAGGGGGAGCGTGGCCTTTTCCTGGAGCTCCGCCCCCCCCTTAGGCCGGGCCAGGAAAAGAAAATATGCAGCCTGCTGAAAGCAGAGTCTGATGAAAGGTTTGGGACACCTGAGATCTAGAAGCTTTTACTCTCCAACATCAAACTCCGTTCAGTGTTTGTTCCTGACCTGCTTAAGATCACGATATGCTTTCTGATGTGACCGGGAAATGATTAAGGCGGCATGGACATAAGCCGGCGGGGCACAGGAAACCAGGCCCTATATCGTTCAGATCAAGTATTTAGACAGACTCGATTCATAATCTTAAAGTGCTCAATCTGTAGAAATTCCTTGTGCATTTTGTAACCCAAGACCCATGCTAGGCAAATATTGGAAAAGACAAGACATTTCATCAGCTTCTCCTTTCTTTCTCTGCACGATTACATGGAAAGGGAGGGAACTGATTGCTCATTTCCTGATGTGTCAATCAGGCAGCAATGACTGAGTTTGCCCCACAGTGACCTGTCAGCACACACACTCGAGTGTTCCGTGCACACAGGCCTGATGTGCGGGCCCCGACTCTCTGGGGAAGTCATTTCTCATGCCCTCTTGGTAAACATAACATACAATGCCGGCATGTTGCAGGACCACCTATGGAGAAGCCATAGGCGGGCACTGACACCGTCCATCATTTTTGTTTGGAGAACTTCAGCCAAAAATAAGCAGAAGTGTATATGATAGTGATCGTTCATATGGGCTGAATGCCGAAAGACAAATAAAGAGCTACAGGACAGAGACAGACAGTAGCTCTGATGTAGGCCTTCAAGTGATCTACACAGTGCAGGGTCAGAGACACTAATCAATGTCAATGTCATAATAATATGATCATAATAATCATAATAATAATAATAATACATTTTTAAAAAGACTTTACAGTATAAAGATTCCTGAATAGTGCTTGGACATACAATTCTAAGACAAACTGGTGTAGAACCTTTACATTTTGTGATGAATCTCCTATGAGAGTTTTTTTACAAAAAACAGTTCTCAAACAAAACAACAGTAGAAAGGGTCTTAAACGTGGTTCTTCTATGCCATTGCTCCATTAATTTTGTACAGTTTATTACTGAAACTGTCATTATGAACTCAACCACCTCTCCAAGACTGAAAACCATGATTACAGATTCCGCTGCATTCCACCAGTGTTTTATCAAGAGGGAGCAGAGCACAGCTTAAGAGCTCTGTTATTGTATTTATTTAACTTGTGAATACCTGTGGGCACTTCATTATTAGTCATTCACATTCCATTTTCAAAGTTACCTTTTATCTCTGCTCCTCTCGTTAGTTAACCTACTGCAGATCCTTCACAGGCACTGCTCCAACTCATTTTATTTGATTCACTTTCAGTTTTAGTTTTTGGACCAGTTGAAAACAATCACTTTACACTGATAATAATAATAATAAGAAGAAGAAGATAAGGGAGCATAGTGATTATGAAAGAAAGGAAGTACAGCTGTTTTTGTTCAGAGGGATGACATGTGTGAGTGTCCTCCGTGTTTTATTTAAAGAATCTAAGTCTGATCCTGACAACACATAGGAGTTTGTGGAAGTGTATTATGGCACACATAAAAGAGAATCATGAGGATCTCAGTGGTGGAAGAAAATTGTTCACTCCAAGAGCAAGGTGTGTAATAGAGCGTGAGCTCACAAGGGAACCCAGGGTAACTTCTAAACATATCATGACAAGTTGCAGACATCTCAGGAAAGTCAAAGTTAGCGTGGGAAGCTAACTAGCAAGCTAATTAACAAGCTAAGGCTGGACACATCACTGTTAGCTGACTAATGAGCTACTACACTTGCTAATATTATTAACAGAGATGGCAGTGAACTATTTTAACATTTGAATTTAGTGGGGGTTTTTTGGTTATTGTTGTTTGTTTGTTCATTTAATAAAGACAATAAATGATTTGGAATTTGGTGATTGTTTAGTCTGGTTACACCTGCATTGTCTATTTTAAATTTGGTTTCATAACAAAGGTGTTCTGAGAAACATTGCACTTCTGAAAAACAAGCTCCCACTGAACAGTTCTTTATGGGAAGTACATTATCTACAACTTTTTTATTATTTTTTTTTTATTCTCCTGGGAAGAGAGTTTGTGCATTTAAGGGGTTAAATGTCTTTCTTCAAAGGTGAAATGTTGCTGTTTGTGGCAGTGTTTGCTTGGTATTTACACAGAAAAGCAGAGTTTTTGAACCATAATTCACTTCTATCTTGGATATTGTTATGACAGAGGGACCTGTGATAATGTTTGGATGAGCCTGCTTTCCTGCAGCCTGCAATCTGAGGCAGCGATGCAGTTTAGACTGCGGTGTCAGTGAGCATGCCATTCCTGTCATGGAGCCGTGATGGGAAGGATTAGTCTGTCTGACAGATAACACACCTCTCTGATGGACTGATGAAGATATTTCAACCCGACTGACTGAGTTTCTTGCATAACTTGTCATTCATGAAATCCCCTGTTTGGCTTTCAAGCTCTGTTCCAAAAGACTTTAGGCTTACCAAGCTGACCGGTACCTACTGAAACAAAAGCGCCCTTACCTCATCTTCCTAAAGCCCTCCAGCTGTGCACCTAATCTACATGATTTTCCAGTCAATAAAAAAAGGGCTAAGTACATTAGCAAAATTTCACTTGCTATCAGCTCAACTTTATTTGCTTTACTTTAAAAGGAGAGTTAAGTCTGTTTTCCTTGCTATGGCTGGGATCAGCAAGACCATGAATAATGAGAGAGAGAGAGAGAGAGACAGAGACAGAGAGACAGAGAGACAAAGAGAGACAGAGAGAGACACACACAGCGAGAGAGAGGAGAGAGAGAGAGAGAGGGAGGGAGAGAGAGAGGGAGAGAGAGAGAGAAGGAGAAAGAGAGACAGAGAGAGAGAGGGACAGAGAGACAGAGAGAGAGAGAGAGCGTGGGAGAGAGAGAGAGAGAGACAGAGAGAGAGAGAGAGAGAGAGAGAGAGAGAGACAGAGAGAGAGAGAGAGGAGAGAGAGA
>JBBPCX010000006.1:5622443-5633639 GCA_037974365.1 Hydrocynus forskahlii
TGTGTGTGTGTGTGTGTGTGTGTGTGTGTGTGTGTGTGTGTGTGTGTGTGTGTGTGTGTGTGTGTGTGAATGTGTGTATGTGTTTGTGTGTGTGTTTGTGTGTGTGTTTGTGTGTGTGTGTGTGTGAATGTGTGTATGTGTGTATGTGTTTGTGTGTGTGTGTGTGTGAATGTGTGTATGTGTATATGTGTTTGTGTGTGTGTGTTTGTGTGTGTGTGTGTCTGTGTATGTGTGTGTGCGCATGTCAGAATGAAGCACACTAGAATAAAACAATTGCTGTAAAATGTGATTTCTTGTAAAATGACTAATGCAGGTGGGCTAAATTAGGTTTATTCATCTGTGGAATGAACCACAAGGTTTCGGTGGAAATGTTCCCCATGCCACAATGAGTGGCTTCTTTCATGCCTGACAGCAGTAACTTGATTTATTTTCTCTGAAACAAGCAGGAATGTGAAAATAAACAGAGGTGCGGTGGCTGTCAGTGTCATGGTTGGGTAAATATGGCCTGGTCGGCAATTAAAGACACATTTCCTTCTTAAGTGTTTCTGCCATTCTGCCTCTTGAATGAAATATGGCATCCAAAAAAATGTGGATGCCATGTTGCATTCATTAGATTAAATGGGGCAACATAGTTGAAGAAGCTCCCCAGGTTAAGATGCTCACACCCTTTTTATTGTCACCCAGTTCTTTTTCTTGAGTCTATTTTTTTTGTGTGTGATTTGATTATTGAAAAAAAGGCTAGAAATTGTCTGACAGATAAACTATACATGCCATGAAACATAGTTGACAAATTTATGCAACATTCACCAGGAGGGCTTCTTATTCCAGGCAAGGGAGGCTTCTTTTCCCGATAGTGGGATATGATGCTCCTTTTAAAGATTTTCTTTTTTTGTAGTGTAAAATGAAAATCGACTGCCGTTCCGGTCTATTTCCTTTAACTGTGCGTAGGTTTATGTATTGTCATCATGCACAGATATGGTTTTGTTTTCCAGTACTTCTTTCTTAAGTGGTATTTTCCCACACTGTTCATGTGTCCATGCAGTGTTCCTTCTACAGCATCAATCAAGTTGTCTCTTAGTACCGTTAAAACTGTCAGCCGAGTTTGAGAGCTATTTTGTAATTGTTCAAGTTGCTCTTGTGGTTTCAATGGAGCTCTTA
The DNA here is from genome assembly GCA_037974365.1 of Hydrocynus forskahlii. NCBI lineage: Eukaryota > Metazoa > Chordata > Actinopteri > Characiformes > Alestidae > Hydrocynus > Hydrocynus forskahlii. The sequence continues at coordinate 5,623,602 of JBBPCX010000006.1, forward strand.
TTCCCCGGGGTGAAAGCATATAATGGAGTGAAAACAGACCAAAAGAAACAAGCACCGGTCGAATATAGTCCTCAAGCGGATGTATTAAGACTTTTTCTGGAGTTTAAAAGAAAGGCTTAGGGAAAGCAGAGCAGGGAACCCAGGAATAAAAACCTCCGCATAATTTTAGGGGAAATTTGTGACATGCCACAGTAGCTGACCTGCACCGAGGCAGGATCTGGAGAGAGAACCTGGATCAATGACTGCAGCACTGCTTTTGAAATCAATCTAATTTCACATCTGGTGGAGCAGCTTAAATTGCCTTATAATAATACCTTACGTTGGCCGGGTAATCCAGCGTCTCCAGCATATGCTGCTAGCGGTTGCTTCTAGGCGTAATGAAAGTTTAGTGAAAATGACCATACACGTTCTCATCTGTGAGAATTTACCACCGAGCTTTGAAAACTAATCTGTGATGAGAGTTAAAGATGTTTTTGGTCGGGGTTTAAAAAACAATAATATTCCTGAGGTCACTGAGGCCTCGAGAAAATGTCTGATGTCCAATTTGGACACGGGACTAGCGTAAAGACTTAATACAAGTTAAATACACACAGACACGAATCGGTGGTCTCCTGCACAAAAATAGAGACTTGGTTCCAATGCCTAAACTTCAACCCCGTGAGGTTTGCCAGGAATGAAGAAGAGTTTTGTTGTTGTTGTTGTTGTTGTTTACAGCTTCAGACTGTATGCACCGCATGGTATGCTTGTCCTGTGATGCAGGAAGAATTTCATGTCTAATTTTAGAACACATGACAGTAAGAATTACGGTTGATGCCTTTGCTCTAGGAGTAAGCGGTGGTCAGGGTAATGACTGCCTGGCATCCAGTGCTGGAGGAGGCATTTAACCCAGGGAGAGCAGCCAGCTGGCCGTTTACCTGAAGCGACTGGGAATATTAACATACCCTGAATAAATGGAACACGAAAGAGGAATCCATTATCTCAGTCCACAAAAACCAATTCATATAGTTGGGTCTCATTCTGGTTCTGGCCACATTGCTGGGACACGCGTCTCATTCAGTTATGGAATAACACATCTTAGAGAGCAGCTGGTCTACGACGTGTGTGATAAAATAGACATATGGTCAAAATATGGAATGACCTCTTCCATAGGGGCATGTGAAACAGCACCAGAATATGATACCAATCAGATTATGTTACAGTTTCAAGGGGGTTACATTTTTGGGTTACAGTTTTAAGAAGATTACTCTAACCTCAAATGTTGTGCAATTGCTCTGGTGCTATGTCTTGGCTATCCTACTACTGGAGTTACACGGCTAGCATAGATAACAAGCACTAGAATCTTATGACCCACCAATTAGATATTTGCAAACTGCCTAAATGATCATATACTTTCCTAAAACCACACTGAGTTTCTAATCACTTCCTAGACCCCTTTTGCTGTCAGCCAGTCAGAGTGTATTACATAAAAACGTGTAATACTAAAAGTTCTTAATTTCACTTTGCCATATTTAAATGCATGTGTAAAGTCTATATGTCATACATGAACACACCACATTATACAGTGTGAAATTCTTCCTCTGCATTTAACACATTCACCAAGTGAAGCAGCGGGCTGCCAGCAACGTGCCCGGGAAGCAGTGCGTAGGGACGGTATCTTGCTCAAGGTTACCTCAGTGGTGATGCTGGCAGTCCTGGGATTCAAACCGACCTTCGATCGCAGGGGCAACTCTTTAACTACCAGGCCACCAGCTACCCCACTACTGTTTCCACAATAACACTACATATTTGACTGTATTTTGGAAACATTATTTTTTAGTAAAATGTAGCACAGAAATAGCTCTCATGGCTAATTCATAAGAACTAGGAGCCCTGAAAATTGATGCAAATGGGTGAAAATGGAACGGTATGTACTTTTATCGACAATAGTATAATGCACAGTGTCAGAAACCAAACCAAACTGAGATTATTTGAGGCAAACGTGTAATAATTTAGGCATGCAATTTGCACAGTGCTAGCAGAGGTGACTTAGCTACTATAACCTCGCAGCTTCAGTGTAAAACTTTAGGAAGAAGCAAACTTCCAATGTAAAGTATTTTCTAGCAGATCAATTGCATTTAGTGTCAGAAGGAAATAATGCAAATTAGAATTTTGCTTGCTATAGAAGAGAGAGATTTTTTCTGGAACTCTGCTAGCTTAAGCCCATGGTGTTTTTGGTGGTGTTGTTTTTCGTTCATGCTAATTTGCATAACATCATGCCTATGGAAGTAATTAGATTGGAAGTGTATACAGCATGTAGCCACAACTTGGCATTGCTTATCCAGAGCTGAACTTGTGTGTGCTGGCAGCCCACATGTTTAGCACACCGTAAACAAATATTTGAGTTGAGGGGTCTGAGAGTGTGCTGACTCGGAGAGAACTCGGCCTTAGCGCCATGTAGGAGAAGGAGTTATGAGCTGTAACAAATCTTCCCCAGCATCTGTTCTTCTGCTGCGCCATGGCCTCTTAAGACTCTCACACACACGGATGAGTGGCGAGCAATCACTTGCTCATATTTCATCATCAGCTGTCAGTCTTCTACACCTCTCCGACATGCACAGAGAAAGGTAGGGAGGGGTCGTGAAATGAAGAGATATTTGTAACCTGGTGCCTATTCAACCATGATGAGTCCCTGAGAGACAAATACAGAGAGAGAGAGAAAGAGCAGGAGAGGGGAGGAATGATGCCTGATGGTTGACACACACTCAGTTTGGCTGTCCGATTTATAGAATTACTGGTGCAGCCACAAATCCCTCGGCAATGAGGCTTGGCCATGTAATACGTACGAGTGATTAAAGTGGCTGAACTACCAAACCCTGCACACAAGCAAGTATTCAGCAGCGAGTCCCCCACACCCACCTAAACCAGTGCGAATGATCTGACATTCCAATGTTGGGTGTTTGAAAGGGGTCCTAGCTATATGGACAAAAGTATTGGGACACCTGACCAATGTGACTTTAATATGGAGTTGTTTCCCCTTTGCTGCTGTAACACTGTCCACTCTTCTTGGAAGGCTTTCCACAAGATTTTGGAGTTTATGTGAGAATTTGTGCTTATTCATTCAGTAGAGCATTTATGAGCTGAAGGCCTGGCCTGCAATCTCCGTTTCAGGTCATCTCAAAGGTGCTGGATGGGGTTGAGGTCAGGGCACTGTGCAGCCAGTCAAGTTCTTCCTCACCAAACTCATCCAGCCACGTCTTTATGGAGCTTGCTTTGTGCACTGGTGCACAGTCATGCTGGAATAGAAAAAGTTCTTCCCCAAACTGTGTCCACAAGGATGGAAGAATGGTGTTGACCAAAATGAAACTTGTCCTTAAGATGAAGCTTCAGATTGTCCTTCACTGGAAGGTAGGGGCCTAGTCCAAACCCTGAAACACACATGTGTCCCAGTACTTTTGTCCATATAGTGTAAATAACACATAGACAAGTCTGCCACCCTTTAGATTCTCTAGAGAGGTTATTGTCCTGCTACTATATATAACATATACTGGTTTTGCTGATGACCAGCAAGTCAGTGCCCAGTGCTGGTGCTCTATTAACCATGTATGTTTTTTCTAGATAAGAAATCCTATTCTTAGCTTTGGTCACTCCTTAGCTTGTAAGTACACCTAGTTAAACAGAACCACAGCATATGTTGCAGTGTATAGTAATTTATTGCTAACTGCATTTAAGAATGGACCTTTTTTCACATCTGCTGGTTTGACACAGCACACATGGTCATCCTAGGGAAAACATTACAGCAGAGCTGGCATTTGTAAATGTAAATGAAGAGCACTCACTTATTTTAATGTCCTTATTAAAAACATCTCTCATTTTTCCATGAAGGACATAATTGGTTTGGTGGAGCACTTTTCTTTTTAAGAGAGCAAGTTTGACAAGGGCCACATTATAAGTAAGCTGCTAACGACTTCTGCTTCAGCACTGGAAGGGTAAGCGGCACAGATTTTCAAAAGGTAGTAAGGTGTCTTTGAACAAGTATAAGATGCTTTACAAATAACAAGTATGAGATGCTTTATAAATAACATAAAGGAATGTTATGTAAGGTAATACTACCTTAGTAATATTCCGTGCTGGAAGCGTGACAAATGGTAAATGCGTGTCATACTGTAAAACAACTCCTTAAATGGAAGTTCCCCTGGTTTGTGTTGATGCCCGAGGCATTAGACATGCTGAGCTTTGTTTGGTGTTCCTGTGTCACGTAGAACCAAAGTTATTGTAATTTAAAAAACATTAAATAATAATAATAAACACTACTGGGTTTTTAAAAATGGTCTTACGCACAAATGACCATAAAGAACAAAAATGAACAAATTTCTGTTATTTCAGGTTTTAGAAACAAACATAAAAAACACAAGATCTTTGAACCTGGGAGAACTTTCAGGAGCAGAAACTCCTGGAGGGAGGGGGTCCAGAGAACTTCTGAGCGGAAAAGAGAGAAAGAGCAGCAAACGGCAAGAGTGTAGGAGAAGTAACACCGGTTCTAGACTGTTTTACACCATTTATATTTACTGAAATTAGATTTTACTGATGCACTCTGAGTTCTAAAGTTCAGTAACATTAGACAGATTAGCCAGTGAACTGTGTGGATGTGCTGCAGTGTTATGTGTGGTGAGAGTGTTGTGCAATATGATTATTCAGTTGATCAGTATTTAACATTAATTAATGCTCATACCCTAAAGTAATTAAACATTGTCATATTGGTTTGGCCATTTGCAATAAGGTGATACAACTTTACTCCCACCCTACACAACATTTACTATAAACTAGATTAGACAGCTGCGCTGAGGGGACCTTGGTGGTTAATTTGTCACGAGATCTGACAAGTTCTTTGTGGTCGTGTGGGAAATGATCAAAGATAAACTTGCAGCCCCTTTAAAACTCCTTGTTCTTTTCTGAAAATGTCCACTCTACCAGACTAACCATGTGGAATTTGGTAAAAACGTCAATAAGGACTTCAAAATAAGTCAATCCTTTATCGTCTAATGTTTTATGATTGATCATCTTTAGTTTACCAGCCAAGGCTTCTGTACATTTTCATTTTCCTTCAATTCCTCTTCATCTGGTATATGGTTTAGTGATGTTTTTTCCCTACTGATTGGCACAAAGCATCATAGAGAACATTGTAGAAGTGATTTATCATTCTGCAGATATCCCTCATTGCGTTCTTGGTTCTAATTTCTAAAAGCTACTATGGATGTACCTGTCTCATCCAGTCCAAAACCTGTGTGCAGCAGTAATGACTTACTGTGCCTTCCTTCACTTGTATTAATGTTTGAGAACACAGATAATCACCATTATCAGTCCAGAATGCTTTTAATCAAGATGTGCTTTTAATCAAGAGTAAACATGCATGAGAAATGTTAAGTGTGGCGTTAGACTGTAAGATCAGGTCTAACTGCATGGGTCTCAAGGCCCATGTGTGAGAGTTGGCAGAGTATAACCTACCTTAGGGATGTTCTAAACACGGCTAGGGTGTTTACTTGGATCGAGGGGTCAAACTACCCAAACCCCCCTGTAATTTGCACCCTGCCTCAACCTTCTGTACATACTCCCACACATACCATACTCTACGCTCACCCCGAGGCTCAGGTGTCCACCATGCGCCCCTTGCTAACCCCATATGTCATCTTATACAGAAAAGAAAGTGATTATTGCCGATGAGGCTTTAAAAGTTGACATGGTTGCAGCTTTATTGGCCCGCAGAGCCTGACACCCATTCCAGGTTAAAGGAGATAAACCTAAACCTTCTGTTAAGTAAATCCGTTCACTTAACTAAGACTGTAAAAGACCAAGCAGTGACCCAAACATATACAGGGTGATCTGATATATTACAAGAACTCTTCCTGCCCTGAGTCGAGTTACTTACGAGTTTATAGTTTCAACAGTCTTTAAACTTTCTCCCTGGTGGATTATATCTGGTCCAGGCCCCTGAGTGCGATGCATGTTAAAACTAATACTAAAGTAAATACAGCATGTTTGCTCATAACAGCTGCTTGTTAGCAGAGCATCCAGATGAAGAGGAGGCATGTTGGTGTTGCAGATAAGTGGTGGTGCTCGGGGAACCTGAGTAGGCTGTGTTAATACCTGCTGGTATTTACTATTGCCAGGTGATCTCTGTTTGAATCAGCACATCTCCGTAAATAGAACACGGCTAAGTGCCTGCCTCAGCATCCCAGATATCTTCAGCTATCGGCCATTGAACTGCCCGGTAGCAAACACAGCTGGCAATGTCTAGAACTGAAGAGCTAGAGCTAAAGGTGCAGTGCTAGAGGAGTAGAAGTGTCTGTTTTGAGCTACACAACTAAACTTATAAACTAGATATTTGATAGAGTCTACACCCAACTGTGTACTGAGAGGGTTCTTTGCACAATGTCACAAAAGAACCCTTGATAAAAGTTGGAAGAACCCTTAAACTGGTAAATAATCATTACATTGTGTCATTTTTACCTTTTAAATGTATCTTTCAGCCATTTACACCTTTAAAAGCTTCATTTCTTCACACGCACATTAACAAACTGTTTCTTTTAGGAGTGTACAAAATGAAGCCTAGAGTAGAGGTCTAAAGCTGGTTTGATGCTTGAGACTAAAACAAGAGATGAAGAGCAACAAGAGAAGAACTAGACCTACAGCTGAAAGACCAGCAAAACTACGAATTCACAGCCTGAGAGGAGGAGTAGTAGAGGTAGAGGGCAACAGTATTATTCTGCTAAACTGTTAGGATTGGCAGTTCCAGGCTCAGACAAACTGCAATAATAAGCATAGGGACAAAAGTTCAGTTTCACTTTGAAAACGTTTGTGGTTTCTTTTCAGAATGTTAAAGTAAAAACATTTTGCTTATGGTTATACAGCTGCATGAGAAAATGAAATTTGCAACAGACACAGACTTTATCAGTATTCCCTCTAACTCACTAAACACTAAAATGTCTAGATCCATGAGGAGAATGACAAACATTTTCTTTTCCGAAAGACCGCAAAACTGTCAACACACTGCCAAATATATTTTTTGCTTGTCAAAGAATTCTATATAAAATGAGATACGTTTGTTCTTTTAATAAAAAGATGGCAGCACAGTTGAATTGCATTGTCCTTGGATGAGCATAAAGTTAGCTACTAGCCTGGATTTCAATTTGTCTCTGAGTCACAGTCTATTATTAACACTGAATGCAGATTCTAATTATGCCAAAACGATACAATGATTCGCTGGGGTGCATCCACAATGGTGCTCATTTATCCCTAATTGGAATGAATGGAGTGATTGTTTGCGACTGTTTTCTAGGTGGTCATTTTGCAAATCGACGGAACGCTTTCACATAGCCTATTGACGGAGGAAAATTATCATATTTTAGAAGAGGGGCTTTTGATTTGTCAGGAAGAGTTTTGTGCACACCGTGTTTAATCAAATATGTCCCGCAGAGAGCAGGACTGGAGAAAAATCGATCCCCGCATGTGCTGTATGTCTAATAAGGGGCTGTGAGTTTTAATCCAAAAAATAGGGCAGGTGAACCAGTGCATCATTTGCATCCCTTGATGTCTCTGCTAAAGTACAAATTGTTTACAGTACACTTCTGATGCTTAAAAAGGTCCATAAACAACATAAATATGATGTTTAATAATCCCTTTTATGGGTAGTACACACACACACACACACACACACGCGTGGAGAGAAACAGACCTAGATGCTGGATTCCGTAAACATAAAGGCAGTTGTGTCACACTTCCAGATTAATAGGTAACGACCTGGAAAGGTGCTGTAAAACCTTGAAAAAAGTAATTGGAAGGGAAAAAAAATCTCAGAGAAAGTTATCCATATTTATGAATTATGTAAAAGTGCCCCCTGGGCAAAGGTAGGTGTGTGATTGTGTGATTTTGTGCTTGTGTGCTCGTGTGAGTGTGTGTGTGTGTGTGTGTGTGTGTGTGTGTGTGTGTGTGTGTGTGTGTGTGTCCAAGGGCAGCATGCACATTAGCACAAGATGGTCCCAGAACAAGGCAAGATGTTGTGTGTGGGGGGTTAACCTCCCCCGAAAAGCGGAGAACTTGCAACCCTATGAATATTTATACGCTAATTAGAGTCAGTGAGCAGACGTTGCATGCCCCACTCGTGACACCTATTACTTTAAACTGTGCTGCTCAAGCTACGAGAAGTACTATTAAGATGAGATAAAGTAGGGTAGTCTCTTATGAAACACGCCAGGGCCGAGGCTAACCCCCGGTGGCGGAGGCCGCAGGAGCACGAAACGTGACTGTCACGGACTCCTTTCTACCACATTGTCATCCAGCTGTCAATCAAATGCTGTATTTACGGAAAAAGGAACTTCCACCGGTTTGTAAACTGTGACACGGCGTCACATGGCCATTAGCTACTGTTTACAGTGCTCTGAGAAACAGAAACAGATGTTATTTATCTGTATGGATCCTCTGGCAGTGAGCTCATCTGTTTACACGCATGGGCTAAATAAACACTGGTGCCTTTTGTAAATATGCCATTCATGTATGCCACAACCTTTTCTATTCCAGCATGCGAGCTCCATAAAGATATGGCTGGATGAGTTTGGTGTGGTAGAACTTGACTGGCCCTCACAGAGCCCTGACCTCAACCCCATCCAGCACCTTTGGGATGAACTGAAAATTTGGAATGAAGAGAAAATTAAGGCTAAATAATTAAAAAAACATTTTAAATTTGAGGACTTTAGGAATTTAAATGGTAGGACTTTCATTTTCAAGGTTCCTTTATTGTCATCAGCAGCTGTATACACAAACATAATGTGATGAGGCATTTCTCCACGGGCCACGGTGCAACATATAGCAACATTCAACAGAGTGCATGTTACAACTGAGACAGTAGGAGTTGGCAGCATTGAACAAAGTGCAAGGAATGACAGAAACACTACAATAAATAGACAATATGGCAATGTGACAGTAGTGTGTATGGGATGTAAACTTTCCAGAATTAATAATATTGCATCACATATACACACACTCACACACACACACACATATTGTATAATATATATATATATTAGGGATGCACTGAATATTCGGCCACCGAAAATGTTCGGTTTCAGACGAATTTTTTTTAGCGCGACCGGAACAGTGATGACGCAATCAACAAGCGCAGCCTGCACGCGGACTGGATTAGAGTCAGCATGTCTGCCGTGTGGGCGCATTTCGATATATCTAAAGCCGCTTACAGACCGAACGCGGCATGTGCTGCGCTCGCCGCGAGGCTTGCACTTCCTCTCAAAAAACGTGCTGCGCTTGCTGAAATTTCTAGAGGGGGTGCATCCACAAAGACTTTCTCAACGTCGGGATTAATTTATCACATAAAATCAAAACATCCCGATCGAGCACAGAAGAAGCAAGACCCTTCGAGCACACCCACATCCAGTGATTACAGTTAATATATGGGCTCTGTCAGTCTTTGTTTTGATACGCTATTTTGTCGGCCTACAGAGAATGTTGTTTTATCTTTCAACAGTTTCTAAAGCACTTGTTCTGAATGCACTTTGTTCATGCCCTTCCTTTAGAATATTAAAATGCACTTGAATTCACTAGTTTTATGAAAGAAGATATGTAATTGTATAATATTTCAGCTATCTTGCTTTTAGGCTATTCATGAGTGGGGCAAAGTAAAATATTTCAAATTTTATATTTATATTGTGCATTGTTTGAATGCTAAATAAATATTTTTATAGTTTTGTAACAGATTTATTGTTTTAATAATTTAATAATAATAATTGCTTTCGTTTTCGGCCAAGTGTTTCCTCATTTTCAGTTTTCGGTTTCGGTCCAAAAAAATCATTTTGGTGCATCCCTAATATACATATATACGTACATATATATATATATATATATATATATATAAAACCAATATACACACATACATTGATATATAATATACGTACAAACTTACATTGATAGATACTTGTCTATCTATCTATCTATCTATCTATCTATATGTGCACAGTAAAGTGTTTCCCTGCCATGCAATAAAATCAGATGACC
>JBBPCX010000006.1:5633739-5647012 GCA_037974365.1 Hydrocynus forskahlii
TCTATCTATCTATCTATCTATCTATCTATATGTGCACAGTAAAGTGTTTCCCTGCCATGCAATAAAATCAGATGACCTGCTCATCTATAAATGATTACAGTCGGCTCTGAGCCGCGGTACAGGCCATGCTAGGGCAGGTTTATTAGCGCTGGGTTGGAGCAGGTGATTAAAGCCTACACTGTGACACACAGCAGCCTATAGCTTGATATAAATCAACCCCAATAAACCTACTGTGCTGTACATGGGCCACTTAAGGTAACACTGAGCTCAAGGTAATTGTCCGTTCCTTTTTTCGTTCTTTATTTCTGCAGTTGAGAGTTTCCATATGCATTCTGATTTAATCCCCAGGTCAGCTGGGGCACGGCACGCCAGCGCAAGGCCTTCTGGAAAAAGCTGATCGTTCATTTCTTTATGACATGTTAGTTGATTTGAGACAGAGGATCCTATTAATGCAGCTGAAGCGAGTTTTAATGCTTGGCCTCGAGATGATCAGACTGGGACCTGGGCCCATCAGTGACACACTACTACAGTCGCAACAAGTCATGACTCCATTACACTTTGGCAGATGTAATGGAGTTTAAACTTTGAAAGAAAATGCTTTCCTGCATGTTAAGGCAAATTATACGCTAAGCTTACTGCAGGAAACAATAACAGCAATGGCACTTTATAAAACACCCATTAAAAACAGAACACATATTTATGAGATATGAAAATCTTTTTTAGAGATGTATTATGAGATGTACGCTACCAGTCAGAAGTTTTTGCACATGCTGAGATTTTCTACATTTGCATGTTACTCACTTAATATTTACTAAAATACACTCAGTATTCTCTATTCTAACAAATAGATTTACAGTATGTTCATCATTTTTGGTGTCTTTATTAGCTAGAAAATGTAATTTTTATTCATCACTGCTGACCTATAAATCCACCGCATATAACAAATATATAAACAATAAGAAGAAGAAGAAGAAGAAGAAGAAGAAGAAGAAGAAGAAGAAGAAGAAGAATGTGGATCACCAGACAAGCGTGATAGTGGATCACCAGACAAGTGATATTTAATGAGCTGTTAAGAGGCACCAATAGGATGAAAAAGTTGATGAACAAGTGCATTTAAAGTACATATTCCTTCTAGATTATAAAGGATTTTCATGTATAGTTGTTCACTTCTAATGTTTAACAAGCAGTTTATGAAATAAATGGATAAGTGTTCAAACCTGTGGTGTCCAAAAACCTTTGACTGGTGATGCAAAGTAGGTAAATATTTGGCTTAGTTTGATAGCCTAAGGGATGGCAGCTGTAAACAACTGGATTTCACTAAATTATACACTACCAGTCAAAAGGTTGGAGACACCTTCTCATTCAATGTTTTCTCTTTGTTTTTATTATTTTCTACATTGTAGATTAATATTTAAAACAAACAAAATGATGAAGGAACACACAGAATTATACAGTAAAAAAAAAAAGAGTTAAACAAACCAGAATATGTTCTGTAATAAGGTAATGATGGACTGTTGTTTCTTTACTTAGTTATGTGGTTCTTGCCATAATGTGGAGTAGAACCGTAGTGGAACAGGATCACTAACTGTGGACCAACCCAACCATCACAACTGATGATCCCAAACACATTAAGAAGGCAAGAAATTCCACTAATGAACTCTTGACAAAGAACACCTGTTAATTAAACACCATTCCAGGTCAATTCCTCATGAATCTGATTGAAAAAATGTCAAGAGTGTGCAAAGCTGTCATTAGAGCAATAGGTGATGTTTTCAATATTAATCTACAATGTAGCCCATAATAAAGGAAAGGAAATCGCTGAATGAAAAGGTGTGTCCAAACTTTTGACTGGTACTGTACTTCAAACTAAAATAACTGTACAGTTCAGTATAACTATTCTACTACTAACTTACCAGTAAAACCAATACCTGCCTTCACCCTGGATGCGTAGGGGTGTCTCTAATTGTCATGTGCTGAGGATGTCTCAGTCCTGCTTTTACCGAAACAGTATCTTTCTACTCTCAGTTCGCCAACTGTTACTTGTGGCTTCGTATTACAGCTTTGACAGATGTTTCTCCTATTAGGCATCTGCCTGAAGTGTGCAGGACAGTGGGGCCTATGAAAGGAGAGTCAGAGGTGAAGGGAAGGATCATTTCTACAGACGGATCATTTGAACTTAATTGAACTCTAATTCTAGGTACATTTCAGCCCAGGCTTTTTAGAAGCTTGAAACGTGACCACTGGCCACCAAAGGCCTCATTTTTGCATTATTATCTCATTTTGTGTTGAAGGTTTAGAAACCAGGAATGCTCAGGGTGTTACAGTAATGCACCGTTCTGGTAAGTGTGTCCTCCTGGCACCAGCGGTGGGTAATTTATGGCTGTGTGATGGACAGAGAGTGAGGACATACTGTGGTCAGACTCTCTAATGGCGAGGCGAGGTTTGTTTAGCTGAGTTGGACAGGATGTTTATCTTAGTGTTTGTCGAGAGTTTAACCTGATCCCGACAGAGCCTGTCCTAGTGCTGAGGTTTCTGTTTGAGAAAAAAGGATCAGAGAACAAGGGTCACCCTGACAAATCCTCCGTTTAGGATATTTTGTGGGGTAAAAACTTTTTTTGTTCATTTTAGAAAATAAGTGCATTTCAAAGGAAGTCCGCGTTAGAGTATTATATGTATCACATGGACATGCTTGCGGCAAAGCTGCAAACAAAAACACAAATAAAGTATTAAATACAGAATAATTAAGAATCAAATGAGTAACTATGAATATATGCAACATAATATACCAGCAAGCCAGAAGCATTGTCCAATGTGCTCATCCAACATTTCAGCTGAAACCAAGGGTTTTATAGGGCGCCTGTACTGCTTTGCTGCAGTAACTGCTTCTACTCCTCTGAAAAGGCTGTACACTAGATGTTAGAGCATTGCTGTAAGGATTCAATTGCATTCAGCCACAAGAGAATTAGTGAGGTCAAGGACTGATATTGGATGATTAGTTCTTGATCACAAACACCATTACAGCTCATCCCAGAGGTACTTTTCCATTCCACAGCACACAGTTCCACTGTTACACAGCCTAATGCTGGGGCTTTATACCATTCATTGATTCATCCATCCATCAATCCATCCATCCTGCCATTATCTAAACTCCTTATTGGTGGAGTACAGCGCATGGATATATGTCATTCTGGAGAAGAGCATCTGCTAAATGCTGTAAATGTAAATGTAAATGCTTATCCTTATCCAGGGTCACAGGAGGAGCTAGAATCAACCCCAGGACCAACCAGATGCTGTTGCTGCAGCCACCGAGGACCGAGCCAGATGGAGAGTTCTCGCCGCCCAATGCTGATCCTTAACCAGGGTCACGGGAGGAGCTGGAACCAACCCCAGTGGTTACAGGGCAAAAAACAGAGAAACACCCTGAACAGCTCGTCAGTCCATCACAGGGTATACACACACATGCACACACATACACACACACACACACACACACACACACACACACACACACACACTTACCTATAGGGGCAATTTCCAATTCACCTGACATTTGTTCCCACCAAAAACCCCATGCAGACACAGGAAGAACATGCAAACTCTGAGCTTTATACCTCTCTAGCCAATGCTTGGCATTGTGCATGGTGACCCTAGTCTCATGTGTGGCTTCTCCAGACCACCCTTCTCTTACTGTTCTATGAAGATACTTTTCTACTGAACACCTGTGTCAGCAATGACTGCACACAGCAGTGACTGAACATACCAATAAGAAGGGCTGTTTGGACACTTGTGAACAAGCAGTGTATTTATCTTGCTAGAATATTGCTTATTTTTTTTCCATCAGAGCATCGCTCACTTACTCACCTATACACAAATGTGGTGCATATGTTAACAGGTGGTGAGCATAGTCCGGCTCAACAAACAACCCAGTGTGACCCCTAATGACCACCTTGGCTACAGGAATACCAGGTGTTCCTGCGTGTGTAAATCTTTTACGCGGTCTGCTAGAGAAATATGGATTTTAATAAGTCCCTCTAGGAGCGGGCCAGAGTAGAGGCCTGGGAAAGGGAGGCCTGTGCGATTACCTTACAGTCATGTGCTTGTTTCATAAAACAATAAACGTGCTGGCTGCGAGTGCAAACACCAGGATATGGTGTAAATTAATACATTTCGAGCCTCAGTTAATTACACAGTGCGTGTTAGCACAGAGCTCTTAAAATCAAGTGATTCGGTATGTGGGTCGGAGGGCAGCGTGGCCTCTTTTCAACCCGTCCTTTCTCCCTTTCTTCATGTTTTTTTTCTTTCCTCCTCCTTTCCATTCCACACAGACACTGCTCTCAAGACGGACTCCTGTCAGTTTCTCCGTCTCGACGAACCTTCCTGCTCCAAGAACGGATTTGGGAAATGCATTAAACACTCCGAAAAATGGGAGCGCATTCCGCCTTCCCAATTTTTCACAATGTGCATTCCAGCAGAACGTGTTTAACTCTCCCCGGTAGGGAAAAAAAATAGTAATTGCCATTTGAAAACTGATACGTATTAGGAGCTGTGGAAAAGACTTGTTGGCCCTGAACGCTGATCAAGTATTCTGCACCAGCTTTACAAACAATATTGAGTTGCTTTGCCTAAGCTCTTCAATTATTTATGTGCAGATCAATACTCAACAAGCTCCTTGGGGTAGAAACATGAGGAAAAGCCTGCTTTATGGATTCGTATACATTTTGAGAGCTACTCAACCAAAAAATCAGTGAAAAACACACTCGCTACTCTACACTGCTAAGTGGAGGGATATGTGTCAAAACAAAAAAAAAACCCAAAAAAACAAACAGGGTCGTTTCATAGGCTCTGGTTTCAGAAGTTGATTATAAAAAACAATGTACAGAAAAAGTGTGAGTTCTAGGCAATTAGGCACTGTCCACTGTCAGATAACTGAGGTTGAAGAAACACGCATCTCTGGTGTCTCAAAGTGTCACAAGAATGTTACACATCAGTGACATCTCTAACAAGATATACACCAATCCCAGCACTAATAGGGTCAGGCACTTCTTCACAACTTGTGATTTATAACTGTGGATCAGTTTAAGTGTCCAGCGGCTCCCCCTAGTGTTCACATTCAAAAACTGATTTTTTGGACCTGAACCCCTGGCATGCAGTCACTGCCAGATGATACTTGATCCAAATGTAGATTTTATGTGTACTCAAGGCCTGACAAAGCCATCTTATAGTGATTAATCACTCAAGCATTTTAACATGTACACAACAGAAATTTTAGTGACCAAAGAAACTAATTTAGGGGCGATTTTGTTTGGTTGTTTCGATTAACCTCAACCAAAGCCACTGCAGGACATAGGATCAGTGTGGAGGTTGATACACGAGTCCAATTCTCTGGCTTCCTGCTTTACGTTCACATGATATTTGATCCAACAGCCTTCGGTATGCTGTGTGTGGGCCGTGCCGGATGACGCAGAGGCTTGCTGTATAGGGAATATACACAACCCTTGCCACGAACGCACAGACATCAGATTTCAGATTCTTCATGAAGATCTTCTAATATTAGCCTGCCGTATTAAATATAAACCCCTATACCATTCTCTTAGGCTGTTGTCTAAGGTATATCATGATTCCTACCGTCATTGTGTCTTAATTCCAGCCTCTGAGACGGTGGACTGCACGGTTTTTCCTGCTCTGACACACCTGATTCAACTCATCAATTATCCCTTTGTGAGCCAAGTCTGCCCTTCGCGAGCCAAGTCTGATGTGGTGGAGCAGAGAAAAGCGCATAAGTATGGAGTGCCTCGAGTCCCCACAACAGCAGTTCAGACCCACAGCCGTAGGCCATTTCTTAGGTGTAATAAAACTGATCCTGCCGCAATCGCATGGACTCAGATGACAGCATTTGATTTGGCTAAGCACAATTGACCCCCATATATGTCAAAAGTGGAATTCCATATTCCAAGTGTGTCCACTAACGAATGTTTGGCCTATTCAGAATAAAACACAAAGCCTGTAACTGGAATCGATGACAACTTTTTGGTAAGCTTCACAAATCCGTATTCATGTGAGCCACAGTGGTCTCAAGCCAAGCCAGTCCCTGTGCACAGAAACGTGGCTGTAGGCTTCAGCTAAATTCTGAACTATGGAAACAGCCAGAATCAGAATGGGGAGAAAGCCTGGCTGATAATGACTGAGGTTGCGCGAGAAAAGCAATCTTACTGACAGCTGCCTGTATTCCGTTCAGCTTTAGCTATTGCTTCAGTGAACCTGTGGCATTTGGCCATTAACCAATATTGTTTTTCACCAAAACCATGAAAGATGACAGGCCGGCATCAGATGAATGGGTAACTGCTTAGATTTGGCTTTCCCAAATTGCCTAAAATGGTGCATTTTAGAATTTACACAAAGCCCTGCTTGAGCCAGAGATTAATTGCTCCTTGACAACAATGTGTGGGTCAGGGACTCCACAGATGGTACCAGAGGAGCTGCACACAGCAAAATCAGTATTACATTAACACATGCAATGTGTTCTGTACTCTCTTTGAAACTAAAGTGCTAATGGTTTTCTCTCATAAAAGGACAATTTTTGGTTCCCTAAAAAGCTTTCAGTAGACGATTTTCTTAATAAAAAACACTTTTGTGAATGATCGGTGTGTTATACAGGGGCGTCAAAAGCATTTTTAATGTGAGGGGGACACATCGGTCCACGCGTGGGGGGCGGGGTTTGGGCATGGGGCGGAGTTTGGAGGGGCGGGGTTTTGGTAACTGCGTGCGTGCAAAGTCTCGGTCCTTTTAGGGGGTGGGGGTGGGGGTGGAGCGGATTTCCAGTGATATGTGTATTCTCCTGTCAATTAAGTTTCTTTAAGGATTCTTTCGCAAAACAAGATTCAAGATTCAACAGCGCTGAGTGAACTAATATTTTATGTTAAATGTGTGGGGGGGGGGCAAACGAGTAATTATGAAATTGATTAATTATGATTAATTATGAAATTGAATGGCGGTGGCGCCCATGGTGTTATACAATACATATAATGCAAAGGTTCATTTTATTTTTTTCCCTAGAATGGTACAACAACACTAAGAGGCATTTAAGAACCCAAAAGAAATTGTTTGCCACTGCCTTATCAGTGTCAGGGCTGTGCCAACAATTTTTAGACACATAAATAATATCTAATTAGGGGTGTCCCAATGGTGGATCGCTTTCCACTGATACTTGTGGTAGAGGAAAGCCAATACATTTTGCTGGAAAAGATGATCCATAGTTAATAATGATCCAACAACGGACTCTTATGTACATTGTAGGTGTTTCTGATAAACCAGCCAATGGGTGTTATCAAATAAACTGACACTCTGGTGTAAGTTGAGCTGGATATGAATAAATACTAAAAATACTAGTCTTGGACTAAATAGATGCTATGTCAGTCCAAACTTAGGCATCATCCAGGCTTGAGAAACTGACTCTTTAGTGTTAATTCAACAAGCAAGATATTGCTGTTTGCTGGTTTGGACTAATCCATCTTTCCTTTCAGTGCAATTTTAAGATTATGATGGTAGGGACAGTAACAGATTTCTGGATCAACAGTCTTGCAATCCTTATAGCTCTTAAAGTCAAGTTCTTTAGAGTCATAAGCACAGAGACGTGGACATTATTCTTGGCTTGCAATTCCTTCTTTGTGCCATTAGCAAGAAAAAATAAACCAATACAGAGACACCATGTAATACAGTTAGTCCAAAGTACAGTAATACAAAAAGGCCTTCATCTCACCGTGTAGGAAAATGAAGCCGATGCTAAACCAGCTCCACTTCCCTGAGACCATATGTAAACAAGGACACTTGTAATGTTTGTTCGTAACAAGTCAGGGGTCCAAAGGCTGTAAAACTAGTCCGTAAATCACCCAAACAGGCCATAATGTCAGAGTATCGTAACAGTGCCGTACCTCAGTACAATTAATGAACCCATAAATGTTCCCTAATTTATAATGGAGCCGTCCTGCTCATTTCACCTCAGTGACTCCTGCACATACCTCACTTCAGTTTAGGGGTTTTCTGGACATTTAACGTGTCCAGCAGTGTGGCACTTCCATCTGAACCACCCAACTGTGATGAATAGTGAGGCGGGCTGTGGAGCGACGGGGCTGATAACAGAGCCGTCTCTGTCACTGCACCTGTGTTTAGCTGGCCCGCGGATGGCAGGGTTAATGGGCAGGTTAATGTAATGATGGCTCCCATTCACTCCCCTCACTCCAGCAACAGCTGCGCATGATAAAGCTAAGAAAACACTTGCACATGCAAGCTATTTAGTGGGCGGCACCCAACAAAGGAAGCTTTTAATATAAGGAGAAGCAGAGAGGCGTGTAATTGCCAGTGAATGTGAGAGGGAGTGCATTTGTGTGTGTGTGTGTGTGTGTGTTAGTGTGTGTGTGTGTGTGTGTGTGTGTGTGTGTTTAAATGTGTAGTTTCTTGTATATGCAAATCAACAAATTTACGCATGAGTGTATGTGTGTGTTTGCATATAGAGTTGATACACTTTTTTTTTAATTGGACAATGTTTTGTATCCTGGCAGTCAGGTTTGGGGTCAGCTGTTTTTTTCCTGCGATTCTGCAGGGTCCTCGCTACATAAGATGATGCAGGCGCATGCGTCAGCAAACTGAAGTGTGACATTAGATTTTCTATGGAGGAAGCTCTAATGCGACTAATTACATGCTTTACTGGGCCCAGCTAGCATGATGGTGTCCTAAACTTAAACATAAACTTAGTTTATAGCTGCTGTATTATACAAAATCTTGTATTTCTAGGTTTGTGAAGTTTCATTTTGCTTTACATTTTTGCCAAATTAGAAAATGTGTGTGAAAAAGAAATTGTCCAAAATAGAAGTCATAAACCTTAACTAGGTGAAAATAAGCACATGGAAAAAGGGAAAAAGCTAGAGGGAAAAAGTTATATCTGGTATTTTTTCTTGCAACTTTTAGTTTCTATTTATTTGCCTAATCTTTAATAGTAATAGTAGTAAGTTATAATGTGTGCTTAATAAGTTATGCCATAACAATCTGCACAGGGCACATCTATATTTTTGTTAATATGTGTTACTTTTAGAGTTGTTGACCATTCATTTTGGACTTTTTGTAATTTTCACTTAGAAAATCCACAAAACATGTCATTTGACCAGAGGTGCCCAAACTTTAGCATACAGCTGTATGAAACAAGAGGATCAAGACTGAGACAGTGTCAACTGCTGTTTGAAGTTGGGATTTTATGATAAACATATTTTAGTGATTATTATTAAAAGTACGAAGTATTGGTGACTATTTTTAAGAACCCCCACACTCACCAACCCACCCCCACCTCACCCTCATGTAAATACACACTTAAAATGTTTTGTCTTTACTTCCTTTAGGGGCTTAAGGTCTTAATTGTGGGGGTCAGCCACACCCCCCTCTCCCAAACCGCCCAGTAATTTGCAGTGTGATTACGGGAACTGTCCGGACGCTCCTCCCAATGCAGTGTGTTGTGCACAGTTGAGTTCAGACGGACGGCCTGGCCTGGACTCAAACTCAGAATTAGAATTAGAGAGGGCGGTGGAGCGGAGTAGCGACCTTGTTTTATTTTGGTTGGTCGTGCACAGGCAGTTTGGTCAGCCTGTTTACACAGAGTTCCCGTCTTAATTTGTGGCAAGCGCAGACGAAGCTTGACTGTAAACAAAAAGACAGGCATATTCTCCAGAATCTGTTCTGCCAATAGAAGTAGAGCTAGGAATATGGTATTTTTCCTTCTAAATTCAAGAGCCTTCTTTCATCACACTCTCCTCAACATTCATCCTGGCCATTTTAAGTGCTTTATGCAAAACCACACTTTCTTTTTGCCCACATCTTTTTTTTCTTGGGATGCAACAACTACATAAACAAGACAAGCCCTCTTGCTGTTGGAGTGTTTCTGGAGAGTTGTTTGCAGTCCATGTAATTATTAAGGATTTGTACAAAAGCTGTAAAGCAAGCATGTCCAAAACTCATCTATTGAACATTACATCTATATTCTATGAACCATTATTATGTGCGCTATTATGAAGGCACTCTTTCCAAAATGGTTCTAAATAGTTTTCAGACGTGGGTGATTTAACTTCGAATGGCACATAGAGCTTTAATTAAACGGTCATGTAAAGAACCAAAGAACCATATATAATGGGTTCTCCACTATGAATCACAACCATTTAATCATGCAAATATTAATTTAAGGTCTCACAGGGTCCTGTATATACATTTACCATTCACTAAGGCCTTCACACCTTTTTAAAGGTGTACAGCTCCCCAAGACACATCTACCTAGAAGTTTTTTTTTCCCTTTCAGTATGAGAGAAGTATTGCAGCTCTTCAAGAGTATATGAAACAAGTTTCCTGATTCAAATAACTTATTCTTGGCTCACTAATGAAAGGCTTGAGTCTTTTGTGGCCCTTTGAACCACAAATTTGTTCTAAATTAGACCAAAAAAAAGAGGGGAGAAAGAAAAAAAGAAAAAATTGAAGAAACACAACACAATAGTGAAAGTAAGTCTTAGAAAGTTTTCTTAGATGTGACTGTTTAGTCAGGTTAGCTTCATGGAGGAAAAACACAACAAATCCAAGCGTAATGATTAGAGAAAAGAATTCAAAATGAAAAATAATAACATAGGATTTAAATAGAAGGGGTAAGAATATACG
Source organism: Hydrocynus forskahlii (assembly GCA_037974365.1). Lineage (NCBI taxonomy): Eukaryota > Metazoa > Chordata > Actinopteri > Characiformes > Alestidae > Hydrocynus > Hydrocynus forskahlii. Next base: position 5,644,423 of record JBBPCX010000006.1, read on the forward strand.
CTGGGGAAACACTATCCTCTACAGCAGGAGAGACATGTAATTTTAAAAGGAGACTTCCATGGCTTCTGTGAGTAATTATAGCTCTCCAACAGACAAAATGAAATGAAATGATAAAATACCACCTATGCCTGTCAAATAGAGAGAGCCCTGCTCCATTTAAGAGAGAAGAGTATGTTTAGACTCAGACGCATGCAAGCTGCCATTTTTAGACTTTATGGGAAATACGAGGCTGACTTAACTATATGTGTCTTGGAATGGCCGCTAAACAAAAACACTCGATGGATCTAAGCAAACCACAGCACGTTTCATCATTTTTTACAATTACACTTAGAGAAAATATGATGAACCCTCATTACATTCATCATATCCATTATATCTGTAACCTTTGAGGAATAGAAAGCGGTAACTGACAATCATCTGCCCTAAAAACTCATTAGCCTGATTGTAGATAAGGTAAATGATCTAAAGCTTTAAATGAGATTTGTGCCGAAATCTGTCTATTTTCATTCTTTTGTAAAGGATGTCACATAAAAAGCAGCTGGGCTCCAAAGTGGTGCTGTAACCAGGTTGGTGGGACAGGTCAGATGTTGTAAAGTGTGCCACATGTTCCAGCGCAGTGGACAGTGCCCAGGACAGGACCTGACAGAGCTTTGATGAGGCCACTGTGATCAATCTTCCACCATGCTTGAGCTTAGACAGAGGGCACTTCTTCAGCCCAACTCATCTCTGCCTGTCAGTGCAATGCAGTACTAGTGGCACGATTCAGACCAGTAGTGCCACTGTTCCCTCTAAAACCTCATGGATACAAAGGGTGTTAGTCATAAGTGCTCACCAAATAGGTCACACTTTAAGGAAAGAAATTACAGGCAGAAATGAAGATTTCACCATATCCTATATAAAAATATTGGTATAGATGTCTTTAATGAACCCTAAAGTGTTCATCATTGTATTCATTCTTTACAAATTACCATGTTCACCTGTAGCAACTCATCACACCAAAAGAGAAGACAAAAGGTATTCAGAACAAGAACTGCCAGAACAGTTTCAGTCTTGTCTTTGCATGATCTGGAACTGCACTGTAGAGATCTGCTGTCCAAAACAAGTCAGAAATCTTCCATAGTAAGTGGTGGCTGATATAAATGGGCAAGGACAGCTGTCATCCTCTCTTTAAAGGAAAAAGGCATCAAAATCCAATTCAATCTTTGGAAACAGATGACTGTAGCTGATCATTCTGAACTCTACTCACCATCAGTGGGTCACAAAAAGGCTAAGATGGGGCTGATTTCCCTCTAGCCCAAGCAGTAGGCGAACACATGTGCTAGGACATATAATAGGACATCCTTGATTCTTATTTTAGTTTAATTTTTTTAAACCCACAATGTCCAGCTCACCTTTGCACAATTTGCTGTCAGTAGACCTTTTTGAATGTTCAGTGCCATTATAAAATACTGCATATACTTGTGATTATGGAGTGTTGAATGCATGGCATTACATGGCAATGTTCAATTCCTGGATTATTTATGTTGTGTCATAAAAAGCTTGTATTTACCCGATATCCATGACTCAAATACAGCTAACTTCTACTAGTGCCCTTGTGCAATTTGCCCAGTTAACTGTAGTGATATAGTGGCTGTACACAGACATTTAATAGTTATAACTGCTTACAACAAACATTTAAGTTAAATGTTGCCATTTTACTCAGTCTTCTCCATCTTCAATCTTGTCATGTTCTATTCCTGCTGTAGTTTAAAAGTTCAGAGCTGCTGTGAAATACACTGTGCTTGATCTGTTAGCTAGCTGCAGCTGTTCTTGTTATAGCCCTTAGGTAATGGTACAAAACAGCATTAAAACAAAAGGCACGACCAGTTGCTAACTTGACAGCTCATTTCATCATTTCATTGCTGTGCTTGGCTTTTAAAAGCATTGCAACAGTGTGTGCTATTGATTTGAGTGGTTTTATTGTTTGATACATGTCATCCAATATTAAGGCCAGCTGTCACTGCTGGTTCAATTGGTTCAAGATTGGGTGGCTGCAGAGGCCATAGTGTATGACTTACATTATTTCCACACTGATCAAACCATTCAGTGACCCCCCCTGTGAACTATGTGAATGGGAGCATTGTCATCCCAGAAGACTCCACTTCCACCATTATAGAAATGTTTCATCTTAGAATAAAGGTGCTCAGTCAGAATAGGTTTATGTCGGTTTGCTGTGAATCTTCCCTCCAAAGGAAAAAGTGGACATTAAATGATGGAACATAGGAAATGCAGTCATGCACAAAAAGTTTTAATCACCTGAACTACTAAATATAAAAGAAATAACAATTATTTGTGCTACTTCTATATGTATACTTGTGAACACTTCTTATTAGATTTAAGGCAGTAAAAGCAACGGCATGCCAATTTGTGATATAATTAATATTAAGTTTAAACAGCTTTTTTGACCCACTACTACAGATTCTGTTTGTAAGAACATGTCAAATGAGCATGTTTTGCTTTTTGTGTGTTTCTGACTTCACATCCTGTCCTGGTGTAAAGCAGCAGTACGTGTGTATGTTTGCAGTGGCATCGTGCAGGTGTGAAAAACTGC
>JBBPCX010000006.1:5647112-5674434 GCA_037974365.1 Hydrocynus forskahlii
CTTCACATCCTGTCCTGGTGTAAAGCAGCAGTACGTGTGTATGTTTGCAGTGGCATCGTGCAGGTGTGAAAAACTGCCAAGAACAAATTACGCGTAAGAAGCCAAATACATGCTTGTCATTTTTCCGTTGGCACCAGAGGTGAACACAACCTGTTTTGGGCTAATTTGAGTCGGCTTGACAAGTGCTATTGACATGTTTAGATTAGCCCACAATTACTCTACCCAAAACCCACAACAGCCAGACCGGTGCTCAGCTGTTGACAGACAGGACTTTGCATTCCAGCTGTTACTGCAGTCAGCATTAAGCCAAACCAAACAGATAACTAGTAAACCAAAAAGGTTTAAAAAAATCTGTACAATAATTAAACACCGGTTATAAAAGAGGAGCCAGGCAGACTAAAGAATTTAGCATGCAAATAGTTGGAAAAATTGGGAAGAAATGCATCAGATGGTCATATGGCGAACTACAAAGAGCATGCAAGGATAGCGCCTTGCCAGGGGCTTTTCTTGTGGTTGGAACTTATGTTGTAGCACATGGCACATCTGCCTGGGCCTCTGCTGACCTGCTATTATCTTTATTCCATCAAGATCCCGATGATATGACAGAACAAGCCTCTGTACAAGCCAGACTGAGATAAACCATGCATGACCTTTTGCATCCTTTTAACATGTGACTCCGCCCGCACACCTCTCAAATGCCACATTATTACATTTCGTCCTATCGCAAAACAGCAGAGCAACAGAACTGAATCAGCTTTACCGGAAATTGGAAAGCACTGTTCTCAAAATGCCCTCAAAAACAAGGGTTCATAAGATCATTTTCATTATTATAATTCAATTATACCTATAATAATGACCATAATATAACAAAGTTTCTAAATAACTATTAAACAGATGGTTCTTAAAATAAGCATTTTTGTAACTGAAAATGTACACTGCCAAAAGAAAAAGGGACTGTACTTTGGAGAACATAAATGTGGATCTACGCAGAGCCAGTCGGCCCAATAAACTCACTAGACAAATTACACTGGGCCCCACAAATTACGAATGGGCTCCGTCTCCCTCTTGTGTCAAAGTGGGTACCAGAGTTTTGATTAGAGGAAAGTGCAACTATCCGTCTGTTTGTGAAAAAAGAATAAAACACCAGCATCAACAAAACAAGCCTCACCCCGGTTGACAAAACCTGCTCTGGCTGTACAGCACCTTTTTGTGACAGTGTATAGAACTTAAGTGTACAACAACAGTCTTGACCTTTTGAACTCTGGGCCATTTGTGAGTGTTTCTGCATCCCTTTATTTATTGGGCAATAACATTTTAATTCCAAAAGCTAGCCATTCATGCCTCATGTTGTTGTTTTTTTCAGAAGACCCAGGGCTACTTATTTATGTAATTATTTGATGTGAAACTAACAAGTAAATCCTTGATATCATTTTTATAAGCAAATGCTAGTTATCGCCTGGTGAAATTTTACTTGTATTCTTTTATTTCTAAAAGACAATGTTGTTCAGTAGAGATTTAACTTTAGAAATATGTGGGGTAAAGGTCCATAGCCATTGTTATATAACTTTTTTCAAACTGCGACTTTCTATGGCTTATTGCAATATAAACATATGTGCTTATTTCCAGACGGAATTTGAATTTATTACTGCTGAAGAAGTTGATCAGATGACCTCTAGAATGCAGTCAAACACTTTACCCCAGCTGTAACAAACATATGACACAACACCATCATAAAAAAATAATATTGCAACAGAATGAAAATAAATATATTTTTATTATATAGAAAGACAGTGGGAAAAATTATGATGAATTATGACGAATTTGTTGCACTGAATCCAACGACAAGTGTGTGGACCATCGCAGAAGTGAACGCATGCTTTATTTGCGCCTAAAGTAAATAATATGGATGTTTTATGGAGTTTCAGCAGTGTGTTTTTTGTGGGAAACCTTCTTAACTTGGAGTTCAAAAGGTTAAGGTCTATATGTCTAAATGCAACACCCTTTTAATTCAAAGTTTTTGTTTATTTTCCTATTTTAAAACACTAGGCTATGAAAAAGGTACAAGCAGGCCATGGTACTGAATATGGACCAAATATTTTTCCTGACTAGAAGTACTCAAGACTGTTTAGTTCTCTTTTTTCTGGAGTTCTGGGTTTTTTCATGGACCCCTCCAAGAACCATTAGTAATAATAGGTATAGAACCTATAATTATATAGGGGTTCTATAAATGTTTTAGAGGCTTTTCACACTTGCTTGGTTATTTTAAAGAACCATTAACTGAAAGTGGCCCTTGACCCCTTGCTGTTTACTCTCTTGCCCTCCCCCTCCCCCTCCTGTGATGTCTTTCTGTGGTTATGGCAAAACACCAACATCTCAAAAGATCTCTTCCTAATGTGAAACCACATACTAAAATAATGGCTTCCCTTCTTAAGCATTCCAAACACATGTGGCTGTTCATTCTCAGTTTGTTGCAAGGAGATTATTAATAATACAACTGAGGGGTGCAACAAATAGTGTGCCTTTCGGGTTTTCACCCCCCCCTTGCCCCTCACAACAAGTGAAGCCCCTCCGATTGAATGTATTGATTTGCTAGAGGCCCGTTACTGGGCCTGCCATAGGGTTTGAGGCTAAAACCTTGAAATCGAATTATCAGAAAAGCTTGCTGTTCATGAGGGTCATAAGCCCTGCATCTCAAGCAAGAAACCAACTCAGCCTCACTTTAAACCAACTCAGCCTCAAATAAAATCTTGCCTTTATAGAGCCAAATCCAGTAATGCCAGAGCCGACGGAAACAAGCTCGCCTTCAAATCAATGTAGAACTGTTGTGTTTAAGCAAACACCTTGAGGATATTTCCAATGCAATCCTTGTAAACAACAAGGTTATAGTCTCTGTTTTGAGACATGCTTTATAAAACTTGTTCATAGCTTTCACAGTTTGTCCACTGTAGAAAACAAGCTTGCACAACTCATGTCACGGAAGGCTGAAGCAACACATGGCACAAGATGGTGTTCTGCTTCCTCCTAGTGGCCATCTCATCTGCTGCAAGTGGCGGGTGCCTATGCAATTAGCAACAAGTGCCAAGAATGTATTTAGGAGGCAATGGATGTCAAATCGTTTCCTCAGCATATCTAATCCTAACCGAAACCTTCTTTTCACATTGAAAGCAATCCTGAACTAATAAGTGTGGATTGACAGCTTCTTCCCTGTCATCACCTTCAACGCCGATTTGGATGAGTGGTCAGATGTGTCCATATGTGCGGGTGCACAGCGGGTGGCTGTGCGTTTACCTCTCCCCATTGGCATTCAAACAGTTTACGCAGAGGTGCAGGCTGCCACGGCCATGATTTAGTGGCAGAGAATACAGAGGCCATGGCTTAGCGTGCTGGGAAACCTGTCTTAATACCTCCCAGACGCTGGAACTGCGCGCTCCGGGTGTTTGTTTTTTCCCCCCTCCTGGGCGCTTTGCGTGGACTCCAGTGGGGACACACAGGAACCTGAGAGGAGTTGTTGCATGGGGCAGCGATTCCTGGTGGCTAAATTCAGATTGATGGCTTGCAGGGATTGGCTGAGCTACACTGCTGGCAGTGATGGAGGAAGAGATCCTTTGGGAGTCGCACTTGATACAGATAGCAGATTCTCCTGCCTGGCTGTGGCTTGGAGTTATGTCAACAGCCTTCAACCACCCCGCCGAGAGGACTCTCAACACATACATACACACACACACACACACACACACACACACACACACACACACACACACAGATACACATACGCGCATGCAGGCTCCAAATGAGCACTAGCAGCCCCTTTACACTCCAAAGGCCTCGTCACACTCAATGTGTTTAGCGTATGCCGGGTTCACCAAGGAGGAAAGAAGAGGACGTGAGAGAGCGATTGGACAGAGGTCGAGAGAGATGGAGAGAGAAAGAGAAGGAGGGAGAGAGAGAGTGAGAGAGGTAAAAGCAGAGAACTCCTCTCTCCTGGAAACGTTCTCTCCTGATGGATTGGTCTGGCGTTTGTCCAGGGGGGGGTGGTTGTTGGGCGGGGGGTGAGGGGGTGATGTGGCGTTCCTGTCCAAGCTGGGCTGGGGTTGAGGCCGGATGAAGCTGAAATACGGGCCACCTGAGAGCGGCGCCCAGAACTGAAGCACATTTACGAGCCCCATCCATCACGCTTTCAAACAGAAGCCTGGGCAGCCGAGGCCTGGCCGAGGCAGATGGAGCAGGGGGTCTGGAGGGATTCCCCCCACCTCAGCCGTGCTGTGATAAAGTCATTCCTGTGTCTGACGAGCACAGCGCAGGACTACAGCCGCACAAGCGTCACCAGGCCAAGAGAATACACACAGCTGGTGTGCGCTGCCGCACTCTTTTTGTGGAATTATTTTAGTTGGATAATCCACTGTTGATGTCCTGTAGATTTATTGATTTGCTTGCAGCTAGATATCTATAAATGTCACTTTAAATCTTCCCTAATAATGAACCTAACATTCACTCTTCGTGTGCAGTGCAAAACAAAAACGTAATAAAATGATTTTTTTGGAAACACTTTGTTTGGATACTTCTCTGCAGATGTTTTGTAGGTTCTTATCTTGTCATTAACTGACAATCAACTTAATATATGTGTATATTAACCTCAAATTACTTTTCTTGTTTTGTTTATAACAAAAGATTGATAAATATTTAAAGTTATCACAAAGCTATATTATTATATCCCAGCTGGAAACTAATTTTAGGTCACCACGAAAGGATTCACTAATGACCACATTTTCAGTCTGTAGATGTTCAACCTGACTCATTTGATGACCTGTGACACACAAATATGTGTCTCCCATTAATTTGCCCATTTTGTATGAAGATCCCAGCTTTTGTCTGGGAAACAATGCCCCCCCCCCACTATAATGGTTCCAGCACCAGAGATACTGCACATGTTGCACGAGAAATATTGCATATGAAAGAACCATTGCACTTATCAGTCTAAGTGACTTCTCTTTCACAGTCCTCCATCCATACAAGCTGATTTCAGAATTTTCCACACTCAGCCTGATGCTGGATTTTAAGATGTCGCTCCTTTGAAAGAGCGAATGGTGCAACTACTCTGCCTACGCTGCCCTCTGAAGGGGTGGTGCCAATCCAAAATGGAGGAGGCTATAATTTTAGCAGCGTCTAAGCATGAACTTTAACATTTAATCCCCACCAGCTACAAATAAACACATAAAAGAAAGACCGTGACACCCAGTCAGTCAGGAAACTGTATTATTATCCTTACTTAAGAGGTTTTACTGTTTGTGGTAGGCGAGTTAGTGAGTTTTATTTTGGCTATCTTAGCTTCTTGGCTAACCCCACCCAACTACCACCAATCTTGCCAGTCATACATACTTTACAAAGCACCATATTTTGGCAAATATATAATTATGTTCACTTTTGTGTTTTTACTGTTTATGGTAGGCAGGTTAGTTAGTCATTTCAGATCCATGGGAAACCATGGACTGTACCCAAGTCCACCCAATGCCACCACCCATTTATTATGATAAAGCTCAGTGTGTGGCGCTACACGCTATACCTTGTTGTATCCATTTGTCATACGTGAACAAACCTCAGCACAGTACACAGTGTGAACAGTGCAAAATTCTTTCTCTGCATTTAACCCATTCACCAAGTGAAGCAGTGGGCAGCCAGAAACACAGCGCCCTGGGAGCAGTGTGTGGGGACAGTACCTTGCTCAAGGGTAACTCAGTGGTGCCACAAGCAGTCCTTGGATTTGAACCCACACCTTCTGATGGCAGGGGCAACTCCTTAACCACTAGACCACCAGCTGTCATCTAATATGATTGTATTCACTTTTGAATCGAGTGGTTAGCTCACATAATAACTGCACCAATATTCTGTCTTCAGGACCAGCCTAGATGATGCCAACAGCAACTGTCATTGCGACATCATAAGTCTAGCCTTGATCTCAACCCAAAGTCAAAACCTAATCCCTACTGTACTGTGTAGTTGAGTTTCGAATATATAACTTCCGTCATATGTATGTACGGATGCATCTGCATGTGTATGTTTGTACTGATGTACGTCATTCTGGACAAGGTTGTCTGACAAATGCCGTAACTGCAACTGTTTGTTTACTGATTGCAATCCCGCTTGCCTTGAAATGGATGAATTGGATAAATTGGGGGATTAATAAAATATTTTTGAATTTGAATCAGCACTTCTAATAATTCTATTTTTTACTTCCTTCTATTTTTATGCTTCTGATTTATTAATGTTTTTATTCTATTCCTGTAAAGCACATTGAATGACCCTAGTGTGTGATAATATGCTATATAAATAAACTTGACTTGCCTTGCCTTGCCTTGACCAGGTAATTTACCAACAGTTTTAGGATCTGTAGATCAAAAAATGCTACGTTATGAGAAAACCTCTCTGTAGCTAATGAAGAGGTGAAGTGAATTCCCTTCAGGCATTGTTTGCCGTTGTTAGGAATTATAACCAGATGCTTACGGCTGGGATCCTGTCTTCGTACCTTTTGGCTATATTTGCCGCTACAGTAAGACATTTGGAGCTGTGGAGTGGCGTGCTACTCGGGAACTGTTGACACAAAACGATGTGTCTGTACACAGTGACCTCATTAGGCCGTCTCCAGCTGCGCAGTTAGCGAGGTGAGATTGGATTATCCGGTGAGCGGAGCTGCGTGTGTTTGCCTTTTCCTCTCACTTTAAAATGTCAAGAGCGTCCAAAGCAAGCTTGTTTCAATTTACGAATATTTCCTGCAACTGTGCCCAAATAACCTGAGCTGGGGACTCATGTAAATATGTGTATTAAGGTGCATTAGTGGGTATGGAGAGGGAAATAATGTCGTTGAGCGTTTTTTAAACATGTCAGAGTGCCGCTCTCTCCAGAGTGTGCCCCGAGATGATGGTGTGGAGGTGTTGTGTGGCTGCCTCAGCAGTGTTCCTCCTGCTCAGAGTCCAGGCTGTATTAAATCACCTTCCCCTCTCGCTCTCATTAGCCAGCATGAGCCCTGGCCCTGCATTTGGAGCCGTGATGAAGTGGTGGAGGTGGAGGGAGGAGAGGGAGGGCGAAGTGAGCCTTTTTTCCTCCTCGTCTCGGGTCCTGACAGCTGGGGCGCTGACGGGGACTCTGGCCCCCTCCTCTGAGCCTCTCTGCCACTGCAGCACACTAATGAGCCTCGTAATAGCTGTCAGTACCCTGAGCTGCTGGAGGAACAGAGAGAGAGAGAGAGAGAGAGAGAGAGAGAGAGAGAGAAAAACAGAAAAATCATAATGTAATGACCATTTGTTACATTAATATTGTGTATGGAGCAAAAAATAGAATTGTAAAATAGTTTGATTTTTTCTTAATACAGTTCAAAACATAATTTAGAGAAACTGCCATAGGAACACAGGCAGAAAGGGACAGAGAGAGGAAGAATCAGAATGAAAAAACTTTATTGATACCAGAAGAAATTGCTTATGCTATGACTGGACAATTATGGCAATGTTAACATATATTAACAAATAAAACTCTCAAAAACTCTCAAGAAAATACTCTGCACTATAGAGAAGAAGATTTGGGAGGAGGAGGAGGAGAAGGAGAAGGAGAGGAAGAAGAAGGAGGAGGAGCAGGAGAAGGAGAAGGAGAAGGAGGAGGAGGAGGAGAAGGAGAAGGAGAAGGAGAAGGAGAAGGAGGAGGAGGAGGAGAAGGAGAAGGAGAAGGAGAAAGAGGAGGAGATTTCTATAAACTTCATAGAAATGAGACCAATACAATGCAACTCTCTGGAGATGTATATGATCCAAATCCAAAGTAAAGAAGTTTGGGATGTGGAGCAGTAGAACTTCTCTGGAGTGAGGCTCCAATACTTTTGGATGAGTTGGAGTGCTGTTTGTCATTTAACACCACAATGCAAAAAACTAAATCTTAGAAACTTACAAAACTGGTGAAAATATTTTGACTATGAGACATAAATGCTTATGTTAAGCAAAAGAAATCTGCCTGTTGGGTGGGGAAAAATACTTAGTAAGATGAGCAAAATAAATGAGCAAAATAAAAATGAGCAAAATAAGCAAAAGTGTTATTTGTTTATTCCCTTGAAATTTTTCTGTACACTACATGCTTACGAGGTAAACTGTGCATACTCCATTGGCAGGTCCTTTTACTTAATATAAGCATTTACATCTCATTTTCAATACATTTTCCTTAGATTTTGTTTTTTTGTAGTGCAGTACCCTGTGACTGAATGCAATCAAATCTTCACAGCAATGTTTCAACAACTTGGATAAAACCTCTCCAGAAGAACAAAGGCTGTTCCTGCACCTCAGAAGAAACACTGGATGACCAAGTTTCTCCAAACCTATTGTGGAACTTCCGATTAACATTTGCTATTAATCTACTGTAACTGCGTATATAATATCCATAGTATTCAGTGACTTCCAGAACCTGAAGATGCTGTATGATCTTCATACAACTATTATAATTATCATGAGCCAGAGAAAGATGTTTTTGGTAATCTGTTTCACCTTGCCATCTAAAATCCTGTATGCGGACAGTATGATCCACTGTTTCTCTTTTAAAATGAATCTGGCTCTGGTGTGCACTTGGCCATTTCTTACTTTGGCAGGTTATTGACTGAGACTCATTTTCTGGTCTTTCTTGACTCTTTGTTTGTGTGGTTGTGTGTGTGTGTGTGTGTGTGTGTGAGAGAGAGTGTTTTAATATGTAGTTCTCAAAGGATAGGCTTGAAGAGTGACCTCAGCATAACTGAAACCATGCTCCCTCTGCTTTATAAAGGAAGATTAGCGAGGCTGATGTAAGCTGGCTGGTCCAGCTGCTTTTGGCACAAAGTCCACCCAGTCCTTATTCTACCCTTTAATCTGATCAATCAGCTCTTTAACTGTTGAAGGTACAGACTGTGAGCATTTCGTAATATGATTAGAGCAGGTGCGCTTCAAAATAGTGGCCCAGATCCACCAAATCCACCGAGTGTTAATCTGAATCAGATGTATACAAAGCCATGACAAAAATACCATGACAAAATAAACGAAGTTTATTAGTTTGTCGTAACTAGTATTCCAGTGTTCCAGGGTTTGCTCCATACAATACCATTCATCAACTTTGAGTACTCACAGTTTTGCATGCAAAACATATAGAACATGACACCTGACCATAGTTCAGTGAAAATCCCAAATGGTTAAAAAAAAACTGTAATCATCACTTATGAGATAAATGGTCTAAGGACAAATAAATGGATCATGAATGCTCAAGGCTCACTGATGTGCCAAGTCTAGCCCATCTGATCCGATCTCACAGAAGAGCTACTGTGGCACAAATTACTGAAAAGGTTCATGCTGGCTAAGATAGAAACACAAAGTACATTTCAGGTTGCTGTGTATGGGGCTGCATAGCCACAGACCGGTCAGAGTGCCCATGCTGACCCCTGTTCACTGCCTAAAGTGGACATTTTGTGTCCTGCCATACTTTGACATGTACCACCCACCCGAATATTGTTGCAGATCAAGTGCACTCCTTCATGGCAATGGTGTCCTCTGTCAACAGGATTAAGCACGCTGCCGCACTGCAGAAGAGTTCGGGAATGGTTTGAGGAACCTGACAAAGAGTTCAAGGTGTTGACATAGCCCCCACATTCCTCAGATGTCAGTCTGATTGACATAAGTGGGATGTGCTGGACAAACTAATCCTTTCCTCAGAACCCCCACTTCACACTCTACAGGACTGCAAGTTCTACTGCTAATGCACACCTCCAGATGTCTTGTGAGGTCCATGCCTCCATGGGTCAGGGCTACACAATATCGGGAAGGTAGTTTTAATGTTTCATCTGATCTGTGTATATCAATCTAGTGAATACTAGTTCCTTTCCTTTAATGAAGAAAATCCTAAATGCTTTAGGTGTGAGCCACAGTACTTAATGAACGCAAGTGTGATGAGGAAAGTAGCTGCATGAAAAAACGTTAGTTCCACACACAGTAGTTGCGACAGCTGATTTAGTACTGTACCTTCCACATGCATGTGAAGTCATTCGGGCTCGCCAGTATTTGGTCTAAGTTTGAGTTTACATTGCTAATGAATAGAGCACATAATAAGGAGGTGCTACATGAAATTAAAAGCACAAACTGAGAAGAATGAGTACAGTCTAGCAGATCCAGGGTTTATAAACAGCATGACCTCACAAACCACCAAAGGCTGCTTGTGCAGGCCAACCAAAGCAGCTTGAGCCTTATATAAACAATATTTAGGCCCAGTTTATTCCCTAATCAGGGAGCATGACTGAAAAGCCTGGCCCCAAGAAACAGCCAGGCCAGTTAGTCTCTGCACTCACCAATTCACTCACAGGCCAAGGAGCTTTAAATGGTTTCATTTGATCTCAGAAGGTCTGGCAGTCAGTGGCAGATTGTGTGATGAGGTGGCACTTAGGGTAGACTGTGAATGACATTTACCTGTGGAGGAAATAATGACAGAAGTTTGAAAACGAAGGTTATATGTGAACTATACATCCACAAGCCTGCAGGCACCCCTTCAAATTACTTCCAGTTAATCCTCCGCTACGTTAAGATACAATCATAGCTAACACTGACATTCAATTGCAAACACACAGCTTGTATAATCTCTGAAGAAAAGCACTGACAATTATCTGGAGTGACGTTTGCGATGAGACGGTGTGGCATTTGTGATCCAGAACTAATCTTCCATCAGTTCCTGACTTCCCTAATGCTATTGTGTCTGAATGAATTCAAATCCTCACCACAATATTTCTCCTTGTTGAGTGCTGTTGAGGCAGCAAAAGGGGGGACAAACTCCATAGTATATGATAACTTTGATTTCAGAACAGACAAACTTTTGTGCTTGTGATGATCTAGGTGGTCAGTGATAGGTGCCACCCTAACTATCTAAGCAATAAGAGTTAAATTTGAGATTTACTTTGATATAGAAAGCTTTTATATTTCTATGTTGAATTTGAGACGATGTTGAGGAGAATTACCACCTAAAAACTGAGAAATTATACATCAAAGTACGCTTTGTCAATACGCTTATTGAAGTTAGGCATTGAAACACTGTGAAACTGATCGTGACCTATATGCAGTCCTTTTCTGCAGGAACTGATTCGGTTATTACCTTTGCTACCTCACAGTCTCTCATTATACACACTAGAGTTTAAAGAAATTATTTCTGGAATAAGACCCAGAGCTAATCTAGATCAAGTGCATTTTTCAGCTGAAAGTCCTGCCATTTACTGAACACAGGCTTTCTGCTGAAGGGATATGATTAGACTGTCCAGTCTGGACCAAACTTTAGTGTCTTTATATGGTTGGCTCTGACCTCTGATGATTACTGGTGTTCTTTGTGATATTTTTCAATGTAAATATTGATGGAAGGTCTTGATTTAAGTTGTTTATTTTATTGTATATTTCAAGTAGTATTATACTGAACACATAAATGGCATTTATATTCTATATATCTCTTAATGAATACCATGGCTAGAGACCGTAATATAACAGAACCTGGGGCATTCCCATTATGGCCTGTGGAATGAGGGCTTCCGTCAACTCAACACACTCACAGCCAGTTTGCCTGGTCATCTTCTCCAACATCTGCCTTATCCATGGTAAACATCCTCAAACAGATTCTTCACAACCTGCAACATGATATATTAATTCATTATTATTATTATTATTATTATTATTATTATTAATACTCAAATATTAAAGGTCCTATGTTTTTTCTCCCTTTTTGTAAATAAAAATATTTAATGTAGTACATAAACACTGTTAGAGTTTCAGTAAATACCAGTTACTCCCCAGCCTACATGGTCTACATAAGGAAAACAATTTAAAATGTACTGTTTATGCTGTGAAAATCAATGCATTTACAAGAATCCCCCTAAACAGCCTAAAGTTTTTCTACCCTGCCTACTCATAAGGAATCTGTCAGAGTACTTTTATACTGAGGCGTAATACTGGGCAGCCAATCAGAGGAGAGGTTATTTGCATATACTTTAATCTAGCAAATGCAACCTTCTACATCTAACAGATCTTGTAAAACATGAAAGTCATGTAAAATGGAATATAAGTGTTACTAGTGAATCAAACCACATAAAATCCTAAGAAGCAGAATAATTTCATGAAAACGTAGCATATCGTCAATTCTAAACATTAAGGTCAATAATAGAAGCTAGTGGGTGGAATGCCATTATTTGACACATGACAACAAAAATGACATTTTTAATTCACATGAGGGGGCCCATTCATTTTTTTTAACCTAGATTTGCCACTGGCTAGAGACCCTTCATTCAAATCCTAAACAGTTGTGCTGTCTGCTGGTCCACTGAACGCGATTAGTGTTAAGGTTGACTGCAACATTTCAGTCGTCTGTATGACAGAATGTGACTTTTGCAGAAAGTTTTGTCTGACTAGTAATTGCAAAGGGGTTGCACTGTATCTTGCATCAGCCCCCTACTACAATATTCCATCATAGTGCCCACCTTACGAAGGCGTAAATATCTTGCCCTGAGGTAGAAACCTAATTTCCATTATCGTAGTGCCTGCCAGTGCCATCCATAAATATATCACGACAGTGTACTTGCAGTGGCAGACCGCATGGCCCCCAGGCACTAGGGATTGGGATTATTAGCAATTTCCACATTTCTGCTCGGTTAGGTGGCGTCCCTCATGTTTCATTCAGTATTACACACGGTTACATAGCCCGACGGTGAAGAGCAGTCACGATCGTGGATAATACCGGGGAACAGTCAGTAGCCTGACAATAGCAGACATCGAGGAGCTCGTGAAATAACAAATGAAATCACTGAAGCAGATCACTTATCAAAATAATTCGAGAAGACTGATCACAAAGTAACATATCACCCAGGTAACAAAAGAGATAAATATGTATAGAATGGATAAATACTGCACAGAGTGTCATGACGTTTAGACCAGGGAAAAGGACAAACGGTTTATGGAGCGCTGGGCGACTGCTTTTTACACAGTGCTTTGCTGCCACAATGTGGCCAACATTAGATTTGCAAGGTTCAGAAAGAAAATACATTCAAGAAGTAAAAAGGTTAAAAAAAAGACTTGCATAAATGTTGTCTGGATGAGCAAAAGTATTGGGACGCCTGGCCATTCCACCATCCTTAGTACCCTTAGTAACCCTTGACTGTGACTCGTGGGTTTGCAAAGCCCTTACACTCTTAAAAATAAGCACCAAAAAAAAAAAGGTTTTGGGTGATGGCTTGGAAGAACCACTTTTTAGTCTCCTTAACAAAATGGTTCTTAAAAGCAGTGGCTCACAAACCAGTCTTTAGAGGTTTTTTGCTACAAACATAACTTATAAAACAAGGGAATTGAGTTCAGATGTATTTGGACTCTCGGGGGTTTCAGGTTACCACTGAAAGTGTCTTACATTAGTCTTGTTTAATTAGATGCAGTGCAGTGTGTGAAATAAAACTATTTTTGTGAATGAGATGTCTGAGAGTGTGAATAACCTTTTAAATGTAAAGTTTCGAAGGCAGACGTTTAAACTGACACAGCGTCTTTATATTATGCGATTTTAAAGAGCGGCAAATCCTAACCTCATCGTCTGTTTCTGATGTGATGTTTTGATATGTAGTTTTTGTTGTCACTGGTAAAATAGCTGTATTAGCAAGAAACTGACTGCCATTAAGGAAAGCGCTTCGCTATAAAAGGTCCCATAAGGGACATAAAACATCTTGAGTATCTGGCAAAACACCGGCATCATATAACAAGAGTTGCTGAACATTATTCTTATGATTCTTATGTCTTGTTTAATTTGATGCAGTGCAGTGTGTGAAACAAAACCAGTTTTGTAAATGAGATGTGTGAGCTTGAAGAACCTTTTAAATGTAAAGTTCCAGGACAGACCCTTAAACTGGTGCAGCGTCTTTATATAATTTGAAGGTTTTTTGAACCTTCAGAACACTCTTCACACCCATCTCCTTTTCACACATGATTCTTTGGGGAAGAAAATGTGGTTCTTCCATGTCTTTGCTCAAAGAAATCTTTGTGGCACTTATTTTGTGTGCATCCTCTAATTGTTCCAGATTCTTTTGTACATTGCTTTTACTTCTATTTTTTCCTTCTGCTCAGAGTTTAGACCATTGTTTGTTTGGAAATACAACAGTATACATTTTCAGAAACAGCACTGAATTATTTTCAGTACCTCTACAGTGGATATCCGCCAGTCCACAAATCTCAAAAGGTAAAACAATATTGTATTTGCTTCCTTTTTCACAAAAACATGTCGAAATAAGACACTTTTTTCACATAGATTCATTTGGCAGACGCTTTTATCCAAAGCACCTTACAATACGAGGAAACACTCAAGTTTCAGGACAGTGTGAGAACCAGAGGAGAGTTCTAAGTGCTAAAATCTTTATGCACAAGTAGTGCAAGAAGATAGAATGGATGATTCTTCAGGAGGTTTTTAAAAATAGAAAGGGATTCTGCTGGGAACCAGAATGAGACCAGTCTGGACTGGGTTTGTCTTGTGTGTAGGGACTGCAGAGCCAGACGATGTTCTTTGGAAGAGTGGAGAGAGGGAACTCCATGTTTACATGAATTGTATTTGTACTCCAGGGTCAATACTTTGTCAACTTTACCAGAAACTTCTAAATTGTAGTTCCTCCTTACTAGTGTGTACAAGAAAACAATGTTTTAGAGACATTGAATCACACATTCGTTCGTGAAGCTAATTTTGTCAATGCAGCATTCAAAATGTTCATATTAGTTTGAGAGTTTACTGCGCCTGCGTAGCCCCACACAAAACACTAAGCTTTTCAAAGGCAATCAGAAGTGATACGCTAATCAGTCTTACTGGCAAAATCTTCACTGGCATGAATGTGAAACATTTCACACATGATATGGACAAAAGTATTGGGACACCTGACCATTGCTTAATGACATTGCATTCAAATACTGTAATGAGGAGGCACTTCAAATCTGAGTGCCGACTGAAATGACGGACCCAACTGCAGAGCAGAGAATTGAATCACTGATTCTCCACGGGTGCAGTCTAGTCTATCTTGCCACAAGAAGCTACTGCGTTTACTCGCTGCGCTGCTGAGGCAGAACTGAAGACTCATGCTTCAGATGGCCTACTAGTAAGAAAATAAGAGTTTATTAACACTAACACTGCCAGCAGGGAAACTAGCTACTCCACACATGGGAGAAACTAAAAACACCCTCAACCAAAACAGCACTTGGCCTGGCAAAATGCCAGGCTCGGTTCAGAGTAGGGAAAGGGATAGGAGTGTGGTGCGAGTGAAAATGAGCTGTGTGCGTTTTTTAAAACATGCCTAGGAAAAATCTTAAGATGATCACTAAGGAAAATGCTATAGAACTCTCACAATACCAAGATTACTGGCTCAAGTCTTTTGCTCGTGAACACAAAGACTCAGCAACGAGTCTGACTGTGAACCCCAGTTATAAATGGCCAGCCACAGGTGCAGAGCATGCCGGCTGATTGTGGGAAGGTGGCGGCCTTCGTCTTTTTTCTTCTACCTGAGCTGGCAGTGCCGGTGCTATGTCTACCCCTGCTGGTCGGAGTTGCGAGACCAGCCCCAGGCTGTCCCTTTATAAACACATAGTCTTTAAAGGGGACATATTATGCAAAACTCACCTTTTGCATCCTTTTGTATTTCCATTTGGGTCTCTACTGCTCCTATAAACACTCCAAGCGCGAAAAAAACATCCATCCATTTTCTGTGAATGAATTGAAAGATTTAGGTGTCAGGAATCATATCGTCGTTGTCGGGCGGAAACCTCATATGTCCAAAACGGCTATTTTTCAGGAAACTCAAAAGCTATGTATATTCTAAATAAATGAATACTGTGTCATCAAAATTGGTATAACTATTTTCAGCACTTTTCAATGGTTAATAATTTCTAATTTTTACAGACCCACATGGAGACTGACCAATAGTATCGATTTATGAAAAAAACAATAAAGACGAAAAGTGGAATTACGAGGATTCCGGCAGACGACATGCTTCTACGAGCAATTTGGACGGCTCCCCTGTTGTGATGTCAGAATAGGGAAATTTGCATAGAACCACCCTAACCCTAACCTGTCGAGCCCCACCCACTAGATTAGTTGAAGACCCACCATTTTTGTCTGCTGGTTTTACAAGCACGCATAAGATGCCAAGCGCTATGGCTACAGGCAAAGGCAAGTCACTCATGAAGTGTTGTGTTCATCTCGCTCTGGGTCCGACTCAGGGTCAAACTTGTAGGGCTGATAGCGATTCTGTTTTCTGCCATTTTCACGTGTGATAAACGCGCCGCGTAAACATAGGATGGGTGGGCGTGGCCAGCAACAGCTTATTTGCATAAAAGTGACAGAGCCCTTAAACGGCTCATTTTGAAAGGGACTGAATCTGTCAAGAGTAAAGCTGGTGAGATCTCTTTATGTGAGAGTGATTTTATGCAATTTCATGAACATGTTTTGAGTAGCCCATAGACCTATTATAACTAAAGTGAGTTTTGCATAATATGTCCTCTGTAGTATGATTTTGGCCCCCCTTTGTACCTATAACAGCTTCCATTCCACATTCCACATGCGTCCAAATTTGTGGACACCATTTGGGGTAGAACCTTTTCTATTCCAGCATGACTGTGCCCCAGTGCACAAAGCAAGCTCCATAAAGACGTGGCTGGAGGAGTTCAGTGTGGAAGAAACTGACTGTCCCACACAGAGCCCTGACCTCAACCCCATCCAACACATTTGGGATGAACTGGAACAGAGACTACGAGCCAGGACTTCTCATCCAACATCAGTGTCTGACCTCACAAATGCTCTACCTCATAAATGCTCTACAGAAACTTTCAATCTTGTTGAAAGTCATCCAAGAAGAGTGTACGTGTAATATTCAGGTGTCCCAATACTTTTGTCCATGTAGTGTAGTTTTATTCAACAAATTGGAGAAACTGAGAAACTGTGACAAACATGTAAGATGTTAAAATATGCCCCATTTTAGAAAATAATAATAAAAATAATGTCAATATAAACTATTTTATCCAAAATTTCACACACTACACTGCATCAAATTAAACAAGACTAATCATTAAAATAATATTCAGCAACTCGTGTCAAATGACAGAATAGAAAAGGGCCTGCTCCAACCGGTGTCCACAAAGTTGGAAGCATGGTTGTGCAGAATGTCTTGGTATGCTTGATTTTATACACCCGTGGTAATGGGTTTGACTGAAAAACCTGAATTCAACCATTAAGAGGTGTGTCCCAATACTTTTTTCCACATAGTGTACCTTCCTTTCCACAGTCCTTGATTCTGACTGAGCGTGTAGTCAAGTGGACCCACAGGCCTGTCCTCACTACTGATATCTGTAGCAAGGCCATGAGCTAGAGATCAGGCAAATAAGGGCGCCCAGATAGTAGAGGAACCTTAATTTTGTTTTTTAGATTTTTAATTATCAGTTTAATTAACATTATTATTTTTTTTCCACACCCCCATTTCGATGATTTGCTTGAACTCAACTAATCCGTGGATCTAGATTCTGTTTAGGGCAGGATGGGCTATGTGCTGCCTGTGGGTGGAGTTACCTTCTGTAGCATTATGGGATTTGTAGTTCTTCTGAAGCTTACCATCACGTTTATTTTCATGCATGCATGTTTATTTTGTGTCAGGCTGTGTTTTTCATAATTTCAGCTTTTATTAGAGTTGCAGATCGAATTAATAGAGAAAATAAATGTTGCAGTAATGTAATTTTTAGAGTTTTATTAGTGGGTGGGACTACGGATGGTGTCGGGATGCTCCTCAGTCACTCCTGATGATCAGAACAGATACAGTGTTGCAACATGTCTGCAGAAGTGTGCAGTAAACTCTTCTCTTATTTAACAAGATTACGACCCTGGCATCGACAAATTAAGCTCGACTGCTCGTATGAAAGAAGGTACTTCACATCTGACCTAAAAGGTACATGCGTCATGACTGGATATAGGGTTGTCATGGTTTCCTTCGGTGTTACTACTAATAATAATACATGTGCTGTATACTGTAACGCTGTATACGGTAATGACTACAGTTTGACCCACAGTTTCTAATGAATTACACTGTTTAGCTGTGTTTCTTCTATACCATTTGATAAAATGTGGTGTCAACATGAAACAGCACGGCTCTTTTTTGTTTTGACTTTATACACTATATGGACAAAAGTATTGGGACACCTGACCATTCCACCAACAGAGACTTAATGACATTGCATTCAAATGCATAGACTTTAATATGGAGATGGTCCCACTTATAACAGCTTCCACTCTTCTTAAAAGGCTTGCCACACGATTTTGGAGTTTCTGTGGGAATTTGTGCCCATTCATTCATTCTGTTCAACTGATGTCAGGCACTGATGTTAGACGAGAAGGCCTGGCTCACAATCTCCATTCCAGTTCATGCCAAAGGTGCTGGATGGAGTTGAGGTTAGGGCTCTGTGCAGCCAGGCAAGTTCTTCCACATTTAACCCATCCAGCCATGTCTTTATGGAGCTTGCTTTGTGCACTGGGACACAGTCATGTTAGAATAGAAAACGTTTTTCCCCAAACTGTATCCACAAAGTTGGAAGCATGGCGTTCTTCAAAATGTCTTGCTCTGCTGAAGATTGTCCTTCACTTGAAGTAAGGGGCCCAAACCCTGAAAAACAGGTGTCCCAATACTTTTGTCCATATAATGTGTGTGTGTGTGTGTGTATATATATGAACATACAAATGTTTATATGTTTTGTATTAGTTGCACTTTTTATTTTATATTGTTGTGTTGTATAGCTTCTAATCTATTGTTCTGCCACTTTTTGCTGCTCTTACCTTTGTTGTGTCGACTTTTCTTTCCCACTTTTTGGACTAATAAAGGTTTATCTTATTTTATCTTATCTTGATCATCCACATATTGTCGATCATATAATGCAGCACTCTCTGTTGTGTTTTCCGGAGGTCCAAAGAGCAAAATAAGGTCCTGACTACTCAACAGGGTTACTGGAATTATTCATTCACAGATGAGACATGTTTTCTCTTTTCATGGTTAGGTAGGAAGCAGATACGGCCACTAGATGGCATCAAAGTCTTAGACCTGACCAGGTAAGAGAATGAAACCAAATTATCTTAACTGACTATTATTAGTATCCAAAGGGTGATTTAAATACCAAATACTAGAGAGGGTATTGTGAGCCTATTTTTGTCTAGGGGTGGGCAGTTTGTCAAAAAATACGATAACACCTTCGGAATCTGCGACTTCAGTCATTCGCGTTCTTTTCATTCGCTGCTTATTTATTGAACTCAGGTAGCTCCTTCCATCCGGTGAAGGACAATCTTAAACTAACTAAGCAATTACTAAGGATGAAACAACGCTGTGTCTGCCTGGGAAATACTACCACTAGAGGGAGCTAAATACAAACAGAGGCACATAAATGGAAGGGCAGAAAGTATGGTTAGAGAGGAACTGAGTCAGAATAGTTCACAGCAGTGGTGATAGAAACCCATACGAAGTGTTTATTGTCTTTAAACGCTATATTACTAGAAGGTATTACATGAAATGGTTAAAACTATACTGCCTGATGCCTGAGACATTGTTTTGTGTTGGTTTTGAAAACATTTTTCATATTTTTTAATGCATTGTGGATTTTCTTCATGGATTTGTCACAGTTTTACAATCATCAACATTACATACACCAAACAGCCACATCATTTAAACCACTGACATTCTTTACAGTGGCACCTGTTCGGGTTTGAGATATACAGTCTTGTGGCCTGGTAGTTAGGGAGTTGCCCCTGCAAACAGAAGGCTGTGGGTTTGAATACCAGAACTGCTAGTGGCACCACTGAGGTACCCTTGAGCAAGTCACCATCCTGCTCCCCGGGCGCACCACTGGTGGCTGCCCGCTGCTTCAGCGGTTGAATAGGTTAAATACAGAAAAATAATTTTACACTGTTTACACGGTTTGCTATAGTGTGACAATAAGCGGCCATTTTACTTTATGAAGCAGATGAACAGTATGTTCTTGAAGTTGATCTGTTAGAAGCAGAAAAAAATGGGCAAGCGTAAGGATCTGAGCCTCTTTGACAGGGGCCAAAATGTGAGGGATAGACTAGTGTTTCTGCTGCAGCAGGTCTTGTGGGATGGTTCCTGTATAGTGTTTTAGCACCAAATGTGCTCCAAGGAATGACAGTCAGTGACAGGGTCATGACTGATGCTCATTAATGCACCTGTGGACCAAAGGGTAGCCTGTCTAGTCCACTCTCACAGAAGACACGTTGCAGCACAGACTGCAGAAACAGTTTGTGCTTGTTGTGATTGATGGACGCTGGAACACGTAGTTCATTGCGGCTTAATGTGTCTGGGGCTGTGTACCGCAGGTCGGTCAGTACCTACAGTGGACTCATGAGCAGTAAATCAGACTATCGAGCGTTGGGGGGACAAAGTGACCCAGTCTGAGGAATCAGAATTTATTTTACATCATGTGGCTGGCCGGCGATGTGTGTGTCGCTTTCCTGGGAAACAGCTGCCGCCAGAATGTACTATGTGAAGAAGGCAAGCTGGTGGAGGCAGTGTGATGCGGGGGCAGTGGAAGGCAGTGTTCTCCTGGAAAACCGCTCATCCTGGCATACATGTGGTAGCTGTTTTTACCTTTTACAATCATTGCAGTCTAAGCTCACCCCTTGAGCCCTATAACAGTAACCTCTTTCAGCAGGAGTTTACGCTCTGCCACATTTCAAAAATCTTTCAGGAATGGTTGGAGGAGCATTCCAAAGAGTTCAAGGTGTTGAATTTCTCAGATCTCAATCAGATCAAGCATCTGTGGGTTGTGTTTGACAAGTGAGTCCAATCCATGGAGGCTCCACCTCGCATCTTACAGGACTTAAAGGATCTGCTCCCAGCGTCTTGGTGTCAGAGGTGACAGCACACATTCAGAGGTCTTGAGGGCGGGCCTCAGCAGGTCAGAGCTGTTTTGGCAGTGCAAGGAGGACCCACACAATATCAGAAAGGTGGTTTCAGTGTTATGACTGATGTACTCAAACAACATGTGCCAGTTCAGTTGTGGTTTTGGATAATAAAATGACTTCAGAACCCCTTGTTCTTGTCACCACCTTGGTAAAGAAATCAAACTCAGTATATTTCTCTAATATGCAATTTTACATCAAAACATTCTAAATGAGTGTAAAGTGTCAAGTTGTTATACACGAACAAACCACAGCACAAAAATCTTCTCTGTATTTAGCCCATTAACCAAGTGAAGCAGCGGGCAGCCCGGGGAGCAGTGTGTGGGGATGGTACCTTACTCAAGGGAATCCAAAGGAAGAGTCCTGGGATTCAAACCCAAAACCTTCCGATCTCAGGGGCAGCTCCCTAACCACTAGACCACCAGCTGTTGTTGTTAGGGAGTTGTAAACAAATATATTTGTTTACATCTCAATCTTTGAATTATGCATTTTGGACATTTTGGAACATTGGTAGAATCCTTACACTATCCACAATGTGCTCAGGCTTTTTATGAAATTATAAATGTCATATTGTCCATTTTGTCAGAGTACTTGCTGGTCCCTTTGCCACAATGATCCTGGGAGATTTGGGCGCTGAGGTAATCAAAGTGGAGCGACCTGGTGAGTATACCATTTAGTTTGTTCCATATAAAGATACAGTGCTCATCTGAAACTTGTGTGTTTTCTTGTATTGCAAGTCGCTTTGGATAAAAGCGTCTGCCAAATGAATGGAATGAAAACAGTAGTATGTTTTCATTGTGTCTGACTGAGACTGTTAACAAAGTTAAACAAAGGGAACAAAGGGTTAACAACAGGAAAGAAGTCTTAAAACATGCAAAAAGATTCAGTGCTCGGTATTGTTTAACAGAGTGTACACTACATGCCCATTCTTGGATTAAAAACAAAAAAAAAACTATACCTTGTTTACCCATTTTATTTCAACAAAATTTTAGAAATTCTATTAGAAAGACAGAAATGTAACTGACTAGTTTTCGGTATTTTATATTCTGTAATAACACATTATTCAGCTGTAAGGGCTCAAACCATTGGATTTTCAGGGGACGTTTCAGGTCCGTCTTTAGTCCACTGTCATTCACTTAGTTTTGGATCAATAAAACAGAAAAGCATCACTCAGTTCTTCAACATCACACAATTCCTTCTGGTTTATGTATCATTGGACAACATTTCATTCTTCAACAGGATAATGATCCCGGACATTCTTCAAAATTGTGCCAAAATTATATCTACACAGTTTCCAGATCTCTCCCTCATTTACCTTCGTGAGACAAGCTGGACCGACAAGTTCGAAATGACCATCTAATAAATCAGACAGAACTGTTTGCTGAGGTGCTTGAAAAGGTGCTGAGAGGGTTTGGACACAAGTTATTTCCAAAAATTGCTTGAAGGGATGCAGTGAAAGTGTGCAGCTGTGGTAAAGGCAAGGGGAGGGTTACAATAATGAAACTTGTACAAATCTTTTAAACTGCTCTTACATGTTTTTGATCAATTGTTTAAGCACGTGTCTGCCAGGACTCATAAATAAGACTTTGCTAAAACGTGATCCCTGTGTTTATTGCAGGGTCCGGGGATGACACAAGAGCTTGGGGACCTCCATTTGTGGGTGAAGAGAGTGCTTATTTTCTCAGTGTGAACAGGAATAAAAAGGTAATGGAGCAACAATAACAATGTTCTATGCTGTGGATTCAGAGACTCAATTTTCAGTTTGGTCTAAGCTGACAATATACACTATATGGACAAAAGTGCTGGGACACAACTGTTTTTCAGGGTTTGGGCTAGTCCTCTTACTTCCCATGAAGGTCAATCTTAACATTTTGAATAACACCATGCTTCCAGCTTTGTGGACACAGTTTGTGGAAGAACCTTTTCTATTCCAGCATGACTGTGCCCCAGTGCACAAAGCAAAAGGCCCCTACATTTAGATTCATGGCATTTAGCAGACGCGTTTATCCAAAGCGACATCCATTCCTTAACTACAGTCTCCCTGGAGCAACATGGGGTTAAGGGTCTTGCTCAGGAACCCAGTGGTGGTATGCTAAAGGTAGGATTCAAACCCATGACCCCTTGGTCCAGAGGCAAGAATACGACCCACTAGGACACCACCACCCCCTACACAGAGCCCTGACCTCAACCGCATCCAACACCTTTGGGATGAACTGGAACGGAGATTGTGAGTCAGGCCTTCTCGTCCAACATCAGTGTCTGACCTTATAAATGCTGTACATAATGAAAAGGCACAAATTCCCACAGAAACTCCAAAATCTTGTGGAAAGCCTTCCAAGGAGAGTGGAAGCTGTTCTAGCTGCAAAGGGGCACCAACTCCATATTAAAGTCTGGATTTGAATGCAGTTTCTTTGGTGTAATGGTCAGTACTTTTGTCCACATAGTGTATAATCTTTATCCTCCTTTACCTCAGGTACATAATGCATTATGGCATACAAAATCTAGGTTAGCGGTGATGACTGCATCCCTTTGGTGCCTGTTGTGTGGCTCATTGGTTAACTTTCTGTCAAATTAACACCATTTAATACTCGATAGTAAACTGACACTGGGCCATTTACTTGTGATTTATGATGCTTTTCTTCCAGAGCATTGCTGTTAATCTTAAGGACCCAAAGGGGGCTGAAGTCATAACAGAGGTAAATGTTTGACAGTGCTGTTATTGATTTAGCCTCATATCTCGCCCGGTATTTACCGTAGTATGTCTTATATTGCGACATTGTTTATGGATGAACACATACAGGCTCTCTCACTTTGTCTTTACTGTGTTGCTGCATCTGTCAGCTTGCCAGAAGTTGTGACGTTCTTGTGGAGAATTATCTTCCTGGGAAGCTGGATGAAATGAGACTGGGCTATAAGCACCTGAGTGAAGTGGCCCCTCAACTTATCTACTGTTCCATCTCTGGTACCATTATTCTGTTCATTTTAACAATTTTCTTCATGACTTTCTTGATTACTGCATTTCATGACAGTACAATAGAGACATTATTGTATTATTGACAGTACAATAGAGACATTATTGTATTATTAACAGTACAATAGAGACATTATTGTATTATGGCCACCCAAAAGCATGTGGAGATGCTTTTGGGTGGCCATATGGATATACTTTCATTTTGTGTGATCATAAATACATTTGGACCTTTTTTGAGATTCTTTAATCTGTTCCTGAAGGAGAAAAAATGGCATAATAGAGATAACCTTTTAGGTTCACATGTTTCAGTCCAACACAGTACAATTCACCATAACCTTTTCATTTGCCCTCTGGATTTCATTTGCCCTCTGGACTGAAGATTGAGGAAACTTTTTTGCTTGCACCATTGACTGGAAATAAAAGTGCAGTAAAAGGGATGATATGTCATCAATTATTTTAAAGTCTTTCATTTAGGGAAATTAACAGATGCAACAAGAATAATTGTTACTGTGGACGCATCTGTCATGTCCTTATTTTTTTACTTTACTACAATCCATACTTTGTATGTTCTGAGTACATTCTGGCCTTGTGAAAAGGATAAGTTGAGTTTACTGTCTGCTTTCTTCTACTTGTAAAAGAGGCAAAGCTTTATTTGAAAATTGTTCTGTTCCCACACTAATTTGGAACGGATGGGTTTTGTCACCATAATGACTGCCACGAGATTGGTTTCACGTGTCGGGCACCTATAAATCCAGGGTCAAGTCACACTCAATAAGTGATGAGAGATCATGGTTTCAGTTCACTGTTGCACGCATGTCAAATCACGCATTCCTAGATTAAAAATAGAACAATCAAAAAAGGCCCAGACCAATAACATTTCTCTCTTTATTTTTCTCACCTTTTGTGCATTTTGATTTGTTTGTGTTTTTTAACATTTTACATTTGAGGTCTCAAAGACATTATCAGGACAACTGAAAAATAAATGTTTTAAATGAAAACATTTCATGTTTAGCAGCTGGAGCTGAAGTCAGTTTTCGACATGTCCTCATAGGAGGGAAATTCTAGGCACTTCATTATAAATACAGAGAAGGTCAGCCACAGTCTGTACAAAATTTCTTGTAAGTCATTTTACATGCGTGTGAAAAATAATTTATACATTTTTGCTTTGAGTCACTGCCACTTGCTTCAGGACTCACGGACAGGGACTAAAGACTACTGTTGAAACACACATGTGCAATCATCGCCTGAGGCAAACAATGGGTGATGTTATTACCAATACACATCGTCTACACATGTAACATATAAACAGTGGAAGAAGGCAGAAAATGCATTTATTGAATCAAGTCAGGGTTTTTTACGAGAACAACAAAAGTTCAAAAAGGGTGCGGTAACACGGTGGGGAGTACGGGGGGTGTAAAGATACAGTCAACTCACGGTTCGTTTGATGGACAATTCAGGGTCCACAGTTCAATACACAGAATATATTCAACAAAGTCAAACTGAAACCAGATATATGGGAGAGCTAGTGTCCTGGTGGTTAGGGAGTTGCCCCTGCAATCAGAAGGTTGTGGGTTTGAATCCCAGCATTGCTACTGGCAACACTGAGGTACCCTTGAGCAAGGTACCGTCCCCACACACTGCTCCCCGGGCACCGTGTTCCTGGCTGCCCGCTTCTTAACTTGGTGAATGGGTTAAATACAGAGAAAGAATTTAGTGCTCTTCACACTGTGTTCTGTGGCGTGTTCTCGTATGACAAATGGACACTTTACACAGACACTTTACATGGACACTTTCAGTTAAGTAAATTACTTATCACATGGATGGTGGTACGTAATTACGCTTAGTATAGATGAGTACTACCTAAGTAATATTGACATAAGTAAGGATATTTCACATGGTAAGACTACTGCACAAAATATATTGGACATAATGAGGTGATTCAGAACCCATTTAGAAAAACATTGCACGATATCACACATGGTAAGGCATCTGCACATAAGATATTGCACATAATGATAATGATTTATCACAGTAAGAGTCCTCTGTATGTTCAAATGTAATTTGATTAGATTGATTTATGTTTGACATATTTACCTTAGATGTGATCTTGTTATATTTGCTTTCTTGTTCATAGTAATTTGTCACTTTTAAAGTAAGGATATGGTATTTGGCTGCATGACCCTAATGCGGCGCATCTGTTGACACTGCAGCAAATATAGGCTTTCTTAGTCTTCTCGCTTTGCACTTACGTACATATCCACATAGAACACATTGTTTTCGTGTACTAGTTGCAAATAAGGATGCGTTGTGTTGGAAAACATGCTTACATTAAGAGACGTAGTGCTTGTTCTACTGGCGAGTCAGAGTTGGACAACATGGAAATAGCGCTGCACTAAAGCCGAGTGTCTGTGCTTTGTCTGTGACTGGTGTTCTAGTGACGTAGACATATCCTCAATTTTTAGGTCAGCTTAAAACCAAAGATGGAAATAAACTGTGTGGCAAAATATGTATCATTCATTCCTTCATTCATTTGTTTGTTCATTCATTTTCTGTAACCGCTTAATCCTTACTAGAGTTGAGGGTAACCGCAGCCTATCCCGAGGCCAGTGGGTGCGAGGTGCAAAATATGTATACAAAATACAGTTTACACGGTCAAATATAGTAAACGTTACGTTGAAGTGGAAAAAAATGCACCAGCAAAACAGCAACATTCCATTCAAAATAATAACAGGGTAATTAAATGTCCAGTTAACCATGTTTGTCTTTGGCCAGAAGAGGTAGTACTGGATCAGGATTGTGATTGTATCTTTCCTGGTGAGTGGTAAAATTAATGCAAATCATTGGCCACAATTAAAGGTCACAATTAAAGCTAGTTTGTCACCCCCAAGGGCATAACCTATGAAACCTTGTGGATGGTGAACAGCGATTTGCATTTTCTACTCTTTTTCTCCTCTGGTATTGTGTGAGACTGAAACTGATGTAGAATAGTGAGATGAGATTGATGAATTATCCAGCTATGAACCAACTGCATGTTTTATTTTCAGAAAGCCTATATGAATAGTGCTTTTTTATCAGTACTAGTCAGTGCTTTCTAATATAAAGGGATTAATAGCCTCTTTTATGAACAGCTAATGACTAGTGTAATTGTGGTCATTAGTGATGGGCTCAATAGCATTCTCTAGAATTTGGAACAGCATCCTCCTCCCAACACACTCAGAGTCTCTCATCAGCATCCTTCTCCAAACACACTCAGAGTCTCTCATCAGCATCCTTCTCCAAACACACTCAGAGTCTCTTCAGAATTCTCCTCCCAACACACTCAGAGTCTCTCCTCAGCATCCTCCTCCCAACACACTCAGAGTCTCTCCTCAGCATCCTCCT
>JBBPCX010000006.1:5689536-5715548 GCA_037974365.1 Hydrocynus forskahlii
CAGTTCATCCCAAATGTGCTGGATGGGGTTGAGGTCAGGACTCTGTGTGGCCAGTCAAGTTCTTCCACACTGAACTCATCTAGACATGTCTTTATGGAGCTCCCTTTGTGCACTGGGACATAGTCATGTTGGAACAGAAAAGGTTCTTCACCAAACTATGTCCACAAAGTTGGAAGCATGGTGTTGGCTGAAATATCTTGGTCTGCTGAAGCATTAAGATTGTCCTACACTTGAAGTAAGGGATCTGGCCTGAACCCTGAAAAACAGGTGTGTCCCAATCCTTTTGTCCATATAGTGTACGTCATCTGTGTCTGACAGTTTCCAGCAGATGTAGATATCGACTTTTGTTCCATAAGTTGTGTTCCGTAAGTAACTGCTTCAAATAACACTAATAACACTCAGACTTGGCAATATTTAGAATAACTATTCCAAGAACTGTCCTTTGTATTCCCTCACAAACAATCATTTAAAAAAACCCTAACTCCTACTAACCCTAATGTTAGGTGGTCAGTGGAACAGAGCAGCTGTGATGTGATGAGTGGTTTTAATGCAGGTCTCTGAGCCAGATGGACTGGCTGTGGAAGTCTGGTCGGCCTTGAGAAGGAGCTGGAGATGGGCCGTGTTACTGGATACTCCATCGTCCCTCGCACTGTCAAATCATCCCAACCTTTAATCTCCACAAGTTTTCCGTTTTCCTCTTGTGTTCGCGCCTACAGCTTTAGAGCTTCAGTTCATATTGCAAAATATTATTTCAGCTGCCTAGTCCGCCGTCTCTTGCTTTCACCTGGGCATCATAAAAACCTTGCCTTTTTTTTTTCTTCAGGACATTTACACGTTAGTAAATTAGATGTGTCTTTATTTCCGTGTTCTGCAGAGGTCAGCACGTAGTAATTTCCTGAGATTGTTGTTGTTAGTTTGGATTTACAAAACGACATTTATGGCCCAAGATTCCAAGATTTGCAGCATTTTATACCGCAGCCGCGTGAAGCTGCTGTGTCAGCCATGTGAGAGTTCCCTGAACTCACAAAACAGCAGGGTTTAATGAGCTTTACTGACAGATGCAGACTTTTAATCCTCATGTACATCTCTCTCTCTCTCTCTCTCTCTCTCTCTCTCTCTCTCTCTCTCACTGTATCTCACTGTCTCTCTCTCTCTCTCTTTCTCTCTCTCTCTCTCTCTCTGTCTCCCATTCTCCATCTCTCTCTCTCTCTCTTTCAGGTTGCTTGCCTCTCTCACCTTGCTGCAAACTACCTCAATGCAGGAAAAGTAGCCAGAAGATGGGGAACTGCCCACGAGAGTATCGTCCCATATCAGGTCTGTAGAATATATGCACTGTTCTTCATCACATCCCTCCTATCTTGTAGAATTTTAATAGAGTGCCCTTGGCACGCTGTGGGAACATATTTTGGTAAGTTCATTCCACAGTGAGAGTTATTTCACCAACTCCACTTTCTTAAAGTAGGTTTGACAATTTAGATTAAAGATACACTATATGGACAAAGGTATTGAGACACCTCACCATTACCCCAACGAGGTCTTTAATGACGCTGCGTTCAAATTCAGTTACAGAAGATGATTGGAAAATTCTCTTTGTCAGTTACATTAATATTGTATTGAAAATAGAAAAAAACTAATTGTCTGAGAATAAAGCCATCAGTAATGAAAAATACTACAAAAACAAAGTCACATATGTCACATTCACCAGCCAGGAACTTTTGATTATGAAAATATCCAGTTCCACTGGGAAATAAAAATTAGGTGACACTGGGCCCAAATTGCTTATTTGTCTATCGCTATGGATAAGATTCAACCACATTCTATTTCAGTATTGAAAAAGTGTGTTGCACAAATCAGGGAATGGATACTGCTTGACTTAAAATGTTCATATTAACAGTTTGGGCAAAGTTTCAGAGGTTGATAGCATCTTGTGGTCACTGCATAATCCAAATCCACCTTTATGATGTTCAGATGGTATGCCAGAAAGAAGCCTTTTCTAGCTTGTTGCCACAAACAAGCACTTGGAGTTTGCAAGACGCCACTGGATCTGGAACTGGGACAGAGTGTTGTGGTCAGACAAAACAAAATTTGAGTTGGGTTTGGCACAGAGACAAGCATCTAATACACAGTATTATATATGATAAAGGATTTCAGTGGAGGACAGGGGTCAGCATGGGCACTCTGATCGGTCTTTGGCTATGCAGCTTCATTATGTGCAATATCTTATGTGCAATAGACTTACATGTGCAATAACTTTACTTATGTCAATAGTACTGATCTACTACTTAAGCAATAACATACTTCTAACTACCATCTGTGTTGTTAGATTTCACTTAACTGTGTTAATCAATAGTATTTATACCCAGCATTTGTGTATATAGCATAATATTGTGATTTTTCGACAGATTTTTATTCAGATTTATTTATATTTTATATTGTTCTTATCTCTGTGTCTCTGTCTTTGTCGTCATTGCATAAGCAATTTTTTCTGGGATCAATAAAGTTTTCTGATTCCGATATTCAGCATGCAATGATGCACAATGTGTTCTGACACCTTTTTATCATCATTAACTTTTCAGCATTTTTTTTCATTAGATGATTTTACTTAACATGCTAATTTAATTAACTTCTTAAAGTGTTCTCTTCTCAGATTTAGTAATTGTTTATTGCTCAAATGATCTATTATTTGTATTATATATGTAGAAATTGCATTTTAAATATTTTTAGCGACCCAGGTAATACCATTAGCCAGGTCTTGAATTAACTTTACACCCAAATACCGGATTAATGTAAGTTTTTAGACATTCTTCGGTTTTCAAATCTTTTATTTAAGCAGATCTGGTTGCATTTAGTGTTGATACTAAAACCGACACTAGAGGTCAGGTCAAGCACTGCATTTGTGTTGAGCATTTCATTGTGCTTACTGTCTGATCCATTTGTTGAAGAAAAAAAAAAACTTTTTGCACCAAGGATTAGGCATGGTTAAGGAACTTGTAGGGACCTTTTCGTTGATTGATTGGTACGCCATCACTAATGTTATAGCCAAAAGGCATGATTTGACACCGTTGTACTACTTTGAGGTCGTGCCATGTGTTCCTGTTTTGTCCATAAAACTCTTTTCAGTTCTCTCTTTGGCAACGGTTTTGTCTACTGTGTTCAGACGTGGCAGACAGACTCAAAGCCATCACGCATAAGAGTAGCAGCAGTGCTGACAGCTCATTTATGTACGTGCCCTGTGTTGTGTCCCTGCCACGGCTGTTTGGGTGAGAGGGCATCGGCGGTTTAGATGATGGCTGCTTTCTGTTTTCTATCGCATAGGCATTGCCTGTGTTCCCTCATTAGAGTGGAAACATGCTGGTTAACCAGGGCTTTAGTGTAGAGGTCACACTGCTACTTCAGGTCCAATGGCCATGGACGCTCTGGGAGCTCTTACTGGAGTCTATTGGTGGCCTCAAGGAGAATACATGCCATTCTAGAACTTTTAGTGACTTGTCAGGGTCCTAGAGGGTTATATGCCCTCGTCTGTGCTCAACACAAAGCACATGGAAAGACAAAAGACAAAAATGGCTCATGTGAAATCAATGAACAATGAAAAATGGTAAACGCATGTGTTTTGCAGTATTGTCAGATTAACCAGATGGCCACTGAAGTTTCAGACATCAGAGTCCTTTTCACCCATTTAAAGACAGTATACTGTGAAACATCACAGGTAAACACATCTTGTTTTATTTTTTTCATGTTCCTACTTTGCACCTATTTTCAGAATGTTATTATTAATTTTTATATTATTTTTTTTACTTATTTCTAGTAATCCAATTGGCATATTTCACTTCTTTCAGCTCATGCCTTGTGTAGTGTAGGAGTGCTGATCTGAAATCAGATTCCTCGTCTGTTTATGATGGTCCTAGGCACTAAAAAAACAGAGTCTGTGTCATACCTCATACGCTAAGATGCCTTTTGATTATCAGCCCAGACGTAACTTGAGGCTAACCCTTCACAGTGGTGCTGAGTTCAGTTCCTTTAGCAGTGGGGCTCTCGTGGTGAACGAGCGGAAAAGATTCTGTTGTATACTTGCCAGAAAATTTGCTTTGGTGGTTTCCTCTCAGACTCCTTTGAGCTTTTTGAAGAAAAAAAAAACCTGAAACACTCCATGTATCTCCCTCCACTTCCAGCCACTAAACTGACTATACAATGGTCCAACTGAACATGTAACCACCAAGATAAGGCCAGTGTTTTGGAAGTGTGAGATTTTTGGATGTAATGCATCAAGGCAGTCTCAGACGTGTGGAAAGACATAGCACTGTGGGAGCATGTTTGCATCAGTTGCATCATGTCAATGCTTTTCCCCGAATAGGCATCAAATATTATTGTTAAAGTGTTTGTCCTCCACTTTTCTCTGTGTTTATGGTGAGGCGGTATGTTCATAATTGTTTATTCACTTTCAGAACATTGTTATGAGTTAACAATATATTTAAAGTAAAAGTTAATAAATTATTTTATGCCAATCATAGCATTCTTTTAACGGTCTTTGTAAAGGAATTATTTTAGTAATAGGGTTTGTGCTTCCTGATTATATATACTGTATATTAATGCTGGGCAACAATTAAATTTTTTATCACAATTAATTGCATTATCATATGCAAAATTAATTAACAAATTCAAAAGTAGTGTATTGTGCTCTTTTATTTTTAAAGTACAGTAACCCCCTGCTTAATCGCGGTTCAGCAGTCACGGTTTCAGTCTCTTGCTGATTTTTTCTGAGAACTGAACTAATAATTGTTTGCTGAAACTCCCACACATTCACCGAAACTTTTTTTTGCTTTTGTAACGTCCGGGCTCCATCCACCACGCCCCCTCGTCCTCATGCTGGTTGTTTATGTTTGAGCGCCGTGATTAACAAGGCAGTCAGACCCCTGAACAGAAAGAGTCTCCGCTGCTCAGCGCCGCCCCAAACATAAACAACCCAGCACGAAGACGAAGGGGCGTGGTGGACGAGGCCCGGACGTCACAGTCACTTATTTCTTCTTGCTGCTGATTGGCTGCTGCCATCGCACAGTCCAGAATTTCCCCCGTGGAGCTTCTCGAGTGTTCTCTTATTTTTCGTTTTGTTCTTCTTAAAGCCCTGTATTTTGGGATTTTGGGAGCATATTTGGAGGAATATTTAGGGTTTACACTATAAAAATAAAAATATAAAATAATCTTTTCACGGACTGGTATAGATACAGCTAAAAACAAAGAGTGTTTGTTATGTACTCATTTTTGCTAGCCTGTGGACAATTTTTTTGTTGTACTGTATCAAGTGTGTTTTCAGAATCAAGTCAAGTAGGTTTTATTTGTCATTTCTGCTATATACACACAGTATATAGTAAAAATGAAACAACGTTCCTCCAGGACCATTGTGCAGCACAAGACCACAAGTGCAAACAGGACAAAGAACTCAAAAAAGAACACAAGAGCAATAATAGCAACAAGACGAGACAACGTTCAGTATGATTAACAACAGTTACAGTGAGGATAAATACAGTATTTGACCAGTTCGGTATTTTAGCAGCAGAGATGTGCAAAGTTGCAGAGTAGAAGTTACATTTGCAAATACAGCAATAAACATGATTTTAGCAGCAATACAGAACAGCAATAAATGTAATTGTGCAATTTTAGCAGCAATACAGAACAGCAATAAATGTAATTGTGCAAATTGTAGCATCAACATGATAGAGAATGTCATGTTTTACATTTTAAACAGAGTGT
The DNA here is from genome assembly GCA_037974365.1 of Hydrocynus forskahlii. Taxonomy (NCBI): domain Eukaryota; kingdom Metazoa; phylum Chordata; class Actinopteri; order Characiformes; family Alestidae; genus Hydrocynus; species Hydrocynus forskahlii. The sequence continues at coordinate 5,695,282 of JBBPCX010000006.1, forward strand.
GCAGTATTTAAAAGAGAATTTTAACAGGTAATTGAAGTCTGAGTTGGCGGAGGCAGAGGGGGAGGGGGTTGTTGGTGGTGTGTGTGTGTGTGTGTGTGTGTGTGAGGATTCGATAATCCACAAATTAGTTTTATTCTGTCTTTCTGTGCAGCCCAGTACCAAATGACTGACGGAACTATACCGGTCCGCCTGGTGGTTGGGGACCTTTACGTTAACGCGATACTAACGCATTAACTTGTCCAGCCCTATTATTTATAAACATCTATATATCTTGTGAGGCGTTCCCAATGTGCAGTCGTTAGTACCTACCAAAAGTGGTCCAAGGAAGGACGTCTGATGAACCAGTGTCAGGTTCATGGATGCCCAATTGATGTGCGTGGTAAGCAAAGGCTAGGCCATCTAGTCAATACAGTAACACAAATTGCAGAAAGAATTTGATGCTGGTAATGATGGAAAGGAGTCAGAGCACAGAGTGTCGCAGCTTGTGTTGCTACACACTAGTCACATTGCCCATGCTGACCGCTGTCCTACAATAGGCATATGAGCATTAGAATTGGACCATGGAGCAGTGGAGGAAGGTGGCCTGGGCTGAGGAGTCACATTATCATATGAATAGCGGGGTACATGTGTGCCACTTAACTGAAAAGAGATGGCACCAGGATGCATTTTGGGAGAAAGCCATCTGAAACTCTGGACGATGTTTTGCTTGGAAATCTGGGGTTCACTGTTGATAATACTATGACACGTATTACCCACACAAACATTGTTGCTGACCTAGTAGACCCCTTAACAGCGTTCCCTAATGTCGGTGGTCTCTTTCAGCAGGATAATGCACCCTAAGACACTGCAAAATTGTTCATGACTGAGTTTAAGATGTTGTCTTGGCCGCCAAAATCCCCAGATCTTGATCTGATCGAGCAACTGTAGGATGTGCTTGACAAACTGCTCTGATCCCTGCATGACCCACCACTCAACGTGTAAAATGTAAAGAATCTGCTGCAAATGTTTCGGTGCCAAATATAACAGCACATCTTCAGAGGTCTTGTGGAGTCCATGTCTTGACTGATCAAAGTTGTTTTGGTAGCACGAGGAGGTCCTAGACAGTGTTACTCAGGTGGTTTTAATTTTATGTGTCATCAGTGTGTACCTGTATTGATGGTACTTGCCAGAAATTACAAATAATTTTGTTGAACTATTTTTGAGGATGATTAGTTTCTTATCAATATACATATAACATTACCAAAATTTTTATTGTCTGCAGCACATTACCTGCCATGACACTTTTTTCAAGAATTCTTATTTTTCTGGTTATTTACATATATGTGCACATGTATATACTTGTTCTGTCTGATTACTGTGAGGGGCACTTGCAATCTCACTGTATCTTGTGTACAGTGACAATAAAGGCATCTTTATCTTTATCTTTATCTTTACAGGAGTGACTTGAATCAGAGATTAAATTATTTGTGTTAATCAAGTAGCATGGCAATTTAATATTACTAATGGCTAAGAATGTGGAATATAGTTGGTAGAGGATCTTAATAAAATGTTGAGGAATGTCGCTGTTGATTATATTAGTAAACAAGTAATCATAACAATTAAGTGGTAATCATATACATCCAATTTATGAATGTTTAATTGTACTTCTTTGCAGTTACAGTCATATCCATATTCATAAGATCCTGCTAGTGTTTGTTTCTGTTTTCAGTGAACCGCCACAGAGTCTCCGAAACACAGCTGAATTATGATCTATGGATACCATATTTGTCTTTTAAATAGTAATATAATCTGTAAGCAAACCGGAACATACACTTTAAATTATGCATTTTTATTGTTTTTCTGAGTAATGCATTTAAATTAAATAAGCATAACAACCCTTGAAATGTACCTTTTGTCCTTATAATTCTGCTGGTGGCCTAGTGGTTAGGGAGTTGCCCCTGTAATCAGAAGGCTGTAGGTTTAAATCCCAGGACTGCTAGTGGCATCACTGAGCTACCCTTGAGCAAGGTACAACCCCACACACTGCTCCCAGGGTGCCCCCTCATTGGAGGCAGCCCACTGCTTCACTTGGTGAAGGGGATAAATGCAGAGAAAGAATTTTGTGCTGTTCACACTGTGTTCTGTGGTGTGTTCATGGCCGACTATAAGGGGCTACTTTACTTTCATTTGAAGTAACTTAGTTAAAATAACAAAATAGCTCTGTGGATTGTGTGAATTACTCTCAACAGCCATTTCTGAGTGACCAGCGCACCTTAAAAAGCACTCAGAAACAAGCTGTGCTTCTGCTCCGAGACGCAGGGTGCTTTTCCACAAGCTTACATCCATCCTAGGATGAGGTGTAGTCTTGCTGCGTAGGTCAGCCAGGGTCCACGCTGTGCAGAGATCCAAGTTTGTGTGAGTCAGGTTCAATAGGTGATTGTGTTGCGGAACACAAGGCTTTCCCTCCCTGCTGCTCCTGGGCATCAGTGCCTGGCCATGTTGCCTCATTGCCCGTGCTTGATTCCTTCGTTTGAATCCATTTAATCTGATGGATTACATTTTGTCAAAACACTGTCTCATTAACTGCGGTGTGTGCACTTTGTTCACCGCTCACCCTTTTGTACTGCCTGTGGGGGCGCCAGCATTACACACACACACACACACACACACACACACACACACACACACACACACACACACGCACACACAAAGACTTTTTCTAAGTGAGGATAGAACCATGAATGCAGGCTTTGTTAAAAGATGTGCCATTTTATCCACATGATTTTTACTATCTTTACCCCTGTAAATAGAGGAGGGACTTTTTATAGGTTGTGTTTGTGGAGGTCAAGCCAAATTAGTCTGAGCAGAGATTTCTCTTTTATGCACTTAAAACAAGTGCAGTTCGTTTTATGGAACCATTTTCCATTCTTTTTATCCCTTAGACCCAAACTGACTGTTCTTAAACATGCGATGTGTGTGAAAGGCATCTGAATGGCTGTTCTGTATTATGTCTTTTTCAACAAGCAATTCAGACTGAAAGCTGCAAGTACGCGTTTACTTCTAACAAACAGAAAGACTGCCATAGCTGATCATTCTGCTCGCTGCAGACTGATTATAGTCACAACACTTTTTTCACTTCAACATGAATGGACAAGTTAAACTTCTGTATGTTAAATAGGTGGTATCATCAAATTAAAAATCAAAAATCAATTATCTAGTGATTTCAGTCCAGTTTTGTTTGGAACCAGCCCAGGAAGTACCAGTTTGTGTTTGTCAGCTGAACACCAATTTGAGCTTCCATTCATTAGCCTCAATATGAAGTCAAGAGTTTTAATAGGAAGTTTATCCTTTGACCTTTCTGCAATGACTAGGCCTTGAGGCCAGGGGTGATTTATTTCAGAAAAAATAAGCGGTATCTTGATACTCTAGGAGAGTGTATACTCAGGACACACTGCAGATTTACAAACTGTTTAGTGAAGTGATTTCTTTTCAGATTGCAGAATGTTAAACTGAATAAAGCTTTTCACTTTTTGCTTTTGTGCTTGTACATTCTTCCAGGGCTTCAAAACAAAAGACGGATACCTTGTTTTGGCTGCTGGAAATAACCAGCAATTTGTCAAAGTGTGCAGAGTAAGAAGGACCACTCTTATACCCCTATTTTCACGGGTCTTTGTTTATTCCTGTTTTCAACACTAAACATTTCAGTGGTGAAGCTGAATTAGATTATTGTGCCTTTACATTTCTGACCACATCTCTGTTTTCATGACTCTGATTTCATCCAGGTCATGGGCATGAGTGACTTGGCAGCAGATCCAAAGTACAAAACCAACACGTTACGAGTGAAGCACCGCAAAGAGCTGTTGCAGCTTCTGTCTGAGAGGTAAGCAGGGCCTTTTTTTATACAAACTTCTGACTGGAGCACCACAAAAACGACTACCACATAGTGGCCTGGAGGATTCCTGTAGTTGTGTCCATCCAGGGACTTGGGTGAATCCCAGCAAGTGGCCAGGAATTCCCTCTCTCTACTATCTGAGATCTAGTGATCCTCATTAGACTGGCCAGGGAAGTAGGTTGATGTTCCAGAGCCAGGCATGTTGTCGAGTCCAGGAGTCCAGGTGTCATTCCATCATGTTAACCTGCAGCCTAGTCTCTGTACCTCACAGGAAAAGACTAGGCACTCGTTAGCAACCAGGCACCAGTTTCTGATATATGGTTTTTACAGTATTTTGGATGGATAAATGCAGTTATACACCACAGAGCTGTAGTAAAGTCAAGTGGCCCCTTATAGTCACGCATAAACACAACACAACACAACACAGCACAACACACAGTGTGAGCAGTGTGAAAACCTTTCTCTGCGTTTAACCCATTCACCAAGTGAAGCGGAGGGCCGCGCCCAGGGAGCAGTGTGTGGGGACGGTACCTTGCTCAAAGGCTACCTCAGTGGTGTCATTAGCAGTCCTGGGTGTTGAACCCATGACCTTCTGATCGCAGGGGCAACTCCCTAACCACTAGGCCTCCAGCCGCCCCAGACATTAACGTGAAGCAGATTGGCCACATACATCTTTTCAGTGTCTGGTGTTCATGTATGGGTGAGCCTATTTAGGCGTCCTCTCCAGAGTCTTCGACCTCCAGTGTGTATAAAGCCCCACAGTCTCGAACTAATATTGTTCCTTAAAACTTGTTTTGTCACTGATTTAGGTACAAATTGCTCTTTATTGTATTCCCTCTCAAAGCTGAAAAATAGCCTCCCATGCTTTGACTGAGGTTTTTTCACTTTATAAATGGTGCCACTTCTTGTTCGTTTGAATTGTTTTGTGAGCAGATAATTTGCATTTTGACTTTACGGTTTGTCAGTCAAGCAGTTTAACTGATATTGTCAGATCTGTATTCAGAAACAACTTCAATGTATGGCTGCAACAAAGTATATCTCATGCAAACACAGTTTTGGCTGCTTGATTACTTTATCCCACAATGACTCAAATTGTAATAGAACAATGTTGTTTTTTTGTTTACAAAAACCTGCAACCACACCAGCAGTGTGCTATGTGGATATCCTAAGTAATTAGAGATTACTCCTACACTTAGTTGGTGTAGTTTTGTACTCATGTGCGTAATGTCTTTATTAAATCCTTAGTTAACACTAGTTCATTTCAAACTTTTAACAAAAGCACCATGAGTTCATAACTAATGCATACATAACAACAAATGCTAAATGCTTTTGCTGTAACATAAAAATGCCAAATTCGGGTCACATCTAATTAAAATGCAAGTTTGTTCGTGTGTTTGTGTGTCTGGCCATGTGGTTTGAGTGGCTGTGCATGATGCCAGCACTCCAGGGCTAAAGGGTGCAGACACTGAATGTGCCAGGGCCACATATGCATCGCATTTCAGGACATGTTGTTATGTCTCTGCTTTTTTCTCCTTTTCTGTTCTTTTGAAAAGCCATGTTATTAGTGTGCAGTCTGTCATCTCTTCCCCCAGGTTCCTGGAGGAGTCTACTGCGGACTGGCTCAGATGGTTTGAAGGCGCTGGAGTCCCCTGTGGCCCCATCAACACCATCCAGCAGGTGTTCTCTGACCCACAGGTCAGTCTACCCACTTTCAAACTCAAACCCCTAAGAGAGTGGCACTGTCATGTACAATCTATTCATACCCCTAAAAACCACAGATCCTTACAAAATAGGTTACCTAGAATTAATGTTTCCACAGTGCAAAAATCTTTAGACAAATTGATGTTTTACCACTTCCAAGCGACTTGAAGCAACTGGTCCAATACCTGGTTCCTCTAATCAGTATTTTAAGTGTGTGCTGGTAATTGAATTGAGCAAATCTGTTTTTGCTTGTTTTGCTTGCTCAGTGTTTTTGCACATTCTGAAAACACATTTAATAACCAAGAAATCCTTTATCATTTCTCGGCACCGTTTGTACACTGTTCAACGATGGTCAAGATCCTACATGATACCATTCAGCAGGTAAATCAGAATGATTACTGATCCCAGAGGAAATTGCTTAAAATGAAATAAGATGGACAGTGAGTGTAGATATACAGTAGGTGTATCAAATAAAATAAGTATGCTTGAATGGTGCTTGAGCGGTCATTTTCTCATCAAACCATCATAGCCCCATCAGTGTAAAATGTTTGAGAGAGTTTTGCTTTGAACTCCCTTTCTCTCTAGTAGCTAAAATCTTTTTTCTGTCACTGAGCAGACATGCACTTCAGTGGAAAAAGACTGTCTGTTGTCACTTTGCAATATTACAATGGCCACTGAAGCAGGATTAGTGAGAGTAAGAGGGAGACTGGTCCTCTCTTTTCATCCACATTAGTTTTTTAATTGAATCATAACAAAGACACACTACTGGGCATACGGCGTCCCATTAGGTGTAACAGGGCACCACTGGAATGTCAACGTATTCACGTTAATCGGTGCTAGAGGTTCCTTACACACGATGATTTAATATAAAACACATGTTGGTAAAGAAGGTGATTTTGCTGATTTCTCTGCAGTTGCTGTGAGGACTCATTGGCACGTTGAGACTCTCTCCCTAGGCTGGGAGATAAAAACGAGCAGATGTGTGTGGTGGGGGGGGACTCTTCTCATTTTATTTTCGTCTTTGTGCCTCTTACAGTTAATTGGAAACATACTTTCTACTCTAGAACTTTTTATATAGCATGTCTCCATTCAGCTTCCTTCATTTAGGCTGCACTAGTCAAGCATATAAATAGTGCTGTAGTTGTGAATGCAGTGCAGCAAAGTGTAACCATACAATATTCCTGCTTTCAAATAGCCAAAGAACAAAAGATGAGGAGTTATAGAATACACAGAATACCTGACATATAGGGCCCAATTGATATAAACAATATAATTGATACTCATGGTGCTAAAATGAGCTAAAAGTTACAATGACCCAGAATAGTGGCTGATATAATGTAGATTGCTAATAAAAAGACTGAAATCAGTGGGCATTAATTAATTGGCATTAATTGTCTTCTCTTAATTGGCAGAAGTAATTCCCTAAACATCACTCATTTCTGCTTATTTCTGACTCAACAAACATGTAGCTATGCTTTGGCACACTGTGGTGTTTGTGTCCACCTTTGTAGAGACAGGAGAACTTTATTCTATTTTAATTGAATATTGTTTGATATTGGAGTATTACTTAAGTTATTTATTAATGTAGTCACACTTAACCTTAATTCACTTAAACAAATTTTGTCATCCAGATGTTAGATGATAGATTGCTCTTTTATAAGTCGGAATAGCGACCAGAATAAGTTATTTCTAAAAGGATTTGTATGCACTTCCTGTTTAGCATACTGGTCACTTATAACCCTTAGCATAAGGAGTTGTAATATTTTAAATATGGTTATGATATTTTGATTGATATATAGCATATTCTTTCTTGTAACCGAGCTCGTGAACAGTTATAACCAATTCAGTATTTTCAGAACAGACAAAATGAAAACTATCACCAACAGATGTGCAAGCATATTTTGAAAAACAAATTAGTGCTTTTATTTTTTTTTTATTAGGGCAGCTGGTGGTCTAGTGGTTAGGGAGTTGCCCCTGCGATCAGAAGGTTGTGGATTCGAATCCCATGCCTGCTAGTGGCACCCCTGAGGTACCCTTGAGCACCATATACCGTCCCTATACAGTACACTGCTCCCTGGGTGCTGCGTCACTGCCTGCCCACTGATTCACTTGATAATTGGGTTAAATGCAGAGAAAGAATTTCACATGGTTCAAGCTGCGAGACAAAAGGACACTTTACACTTTTGTGTTTTAATCTTTACCATTATTAACAAGCTTTTTCCACTTCACTTAACATTTTTCTTTCATCATCCCCTGTGGCACAGTCTGTGTATGTACAGGTTCACAAGAAACACCCAGTAGAATTCTGGCACCTGACAATATTGTCTACATCTGGTTGTGATGTCTGAGAGTCCGGATCAGTATTGGCCTCCCCCCCTCTGTACTTAAAGAAAAATATTTCTGACTCAGTAGAGAAATCAGTGCTAGTTAAAGGGGCAGTGAGGAAATTAGTCAGTGCACATAAAGAACAGGCTGAGGTGACGGTCCAGAGGAGGAAGCACACCAGTGGTGGACAGAAAACCAGATGGAGAACATGAGTGAGGGGATGGAGGTTAAGAGGTGAGGAAGAGAGAGTGAGATGGAAAGACAATGAGGGACGACAGAGGCAAGGTCAAGACAAATGAGGAAAGCAGACAACTATTCAGGACATAAATGAAGGTTCAGGTTATGTTTTCTTAGAAAGTGTATTTGTCTGACTTGATGAACTGACCCACTAGATTATCATAATGGACACTCGGCTTACCTGAGGCAAAGACCCGAAAGGGAAACTCACCCAATAAATCTCTAACTCCTCTCAAACTGGAAGTTTGGTAACTTTTGAAAATTTCTCTATAAGTCAGCTTTTTAGACAACCTATAACTCAAGGTGATTACTTTCTGTCTCCTGTGCATCTTCTCCCTGTGAAGTCAAAGGTGATCAAGTATCTTCCTTGAACTTAAGTATTATTCAGGATTTTTGTCACATCAGGTGACAAGGCTTTGACTTGTTTGGACCCTTTGGAAAAACTTTAGAGCCTCCACAGATGTTGATAAATGCTATGCGGCAATGCAGCCTTGCACATCCAGACAAGAGTACATTCCCCAGACGTTCACATACTTTTTAATGTAGGAATCTGGATGCAAGACATCGTTCCACTTCTATTTCAGATACACACATAGTGGCCATTTAGATGCATACTTCTTATAAAAGTGCCCCTAATAGTGCTGCATACTTTGAATATCTGTAATACAATTTATACTGTTGAACTGTTTTTCTTCAGTGACTGGAGTGTGTGATGCAGTGCACAAATCCTGTTGGTCGTTATTGTCTTCTATCATGGATAACCTGGCACGTATGGACTGCAGTAACAGTTATATCAGCTGTCACTTTTTCCAAAATCTGATAAATTAATAACATGCAGTCATACCAGTGTGCCCTCTCAAATTTTGCATTTGGGCATCTAGAGGGAAGTTTTCTGGGATTAAGCATGAGGAATTTCACCGCTGGCTTTCTGAACTTCATCTCTTTGAAGCCTGTTTGGACTCAATAAAATACCTTCAGCTTGATCTGCTGCCCAGTTGAACCAAGCTGCTGAACCAAGCTAATAGGAAAGTTGAACAAAGCTAACAGGAAAAGTGAACTTATTGACATCCATTTAGATTGTGTTTGTAGCAACCCAAGGGTGTGCCGCCTTCTTCCTACACACCCCTCATATTATGACGACCAAAATGGATTCAGTTTTGAATCTGTGAAATAAACCTTAACATTGCTTCGTGAAAGCTGCTCCCATGAATGATTTCCGATGACGCTCGCTCATTTTGAACTTACATTTTCCTCAATGTTTGGCATGTGCAGTGTATTGCATTGCTCATACTTTGTCTCCTTAAATCATGGCAGTGACAGCGAGGTTATGTTTTGGTCTGGTGCTGCAGTTGGTGTTTCCTTGCCTGTGGATCGTCGATCAATGTCTTGACTTCACGAAGCCAGTGGCTGTTCGCAAATGAGCAGGTTATCGACCATCTCTGTGCCAAGCGGCACACCTGGATCCGGTCCTCAGAAATATTAATATTAATATTGGATGTTTCCAATGCACTGTTGCACAGATGTTGGACTTCAATGAAATAGCTAGCAGATGTGAAAATGGATGAATGTTCTGATTTCTCACGGACAGAAAGAAGGCCTCTTTTCCTTTATTTAGCTTCCAGTGTTTGATAACTAGATGCCTATTATTACAAATGGTATGAAAATCTTTGTTTTCTGCCAACACCATTCAGTGCAGTGTAATTCAATATAGTTTAATTTTATTGATGCATCACTTTTTACTGCAGACATTGTCCCAAAGCAGCTATTCAGAAATCTGGGTCCAGTCCCTAAAAAAACAAGTAGGGAGTAAGAGTAGCAGAAAAAAATGAGCATGAGGACAAAACAGTAAGAGGAGCCAAAAAATGTAATAAAGATAAAATAATATGATAGATAAAATTATACAATAATACTGTAATAATCCAAATCGAGTCCAATCAGTTTGCTTTCAGGATGTGCAGTGATAATTGTTTTATTGGATCTTTTAGCTTTGAATAGCATTTGTGATCTACAAATTCTACTTAAGAATTTTTTTTTGTTAATGCACTGTAATTAATACATTTCTAAATTAAGAATTTTCATATAAAAAAAGTGTAGCCTCATTTATTGCTCACCTTCACACTTTGCTTAATGCAATATGCAGCAAACTGACCCGAGTAACCTTTTATAAATAGCCTGTGTGGGGGGAGGGGTTTTCTATTTGCCAGTGAACATAATTTCTACACTTTGAAAGACTGCCAAAGGTCTTAAAGCCTGTAAGTCGTCCCCCCCTCCACGCTTGTCTTTAGCCAACAAGAGAGGAGCCTTCAGACGTATCCAGCTGCACACAATAACAGATAATTACTGACCTTGGTGGTGTCTCACAGCAGACTTTTCCACCAACCGTTTACAAGCAAAGAGATGTTTCCGGGCCCCGCGGACCTTCAAATGCACCCAAATGAGCCAACAGCCAAGCAGCCGAGTTTAAACAGATGTTGCAGGCACCGCTGGCTTCCACAGGTTGCTGTACTCTTTTTCGTCTTTTTGGTTCAAACCTGGCTTTGACCCCAGTAATGGCTTCATCCATGTCCAGTAAAGGATTGTTTACCATCAAAGTAACTTTGTTTAGTGATGTTCACTGAATGTGCTTATTTAATTATAATAACAATGATAGTAATAATAATATTAATAACAACAACAACAACAACAACAAAACAACAACAATAATAATAATAATAATAATTATTATTATTATTATTATTATTGTTGTTATTATTATTATTATTATTATTATTATTATTATTATTATTGTTGTTGTTGTTATTATTAATATCATCATAATATTAAGAAGAAGAATACTATGTTGACATTGCTACTTGCTCTCTGCTTTTACTGGTATTATTAGCGTGTTAAACATATCTAGTATAACTGCCTGTTCTTCGTCTTCAGTACACTTTAAGTAATGAAATGCTCTTGCTGAATGAAGCATGAGCAGATATCAGGTATTGTTTAAATATTTTTGCTTTCTTCTTAGAGTGAGCGTGTAGTCGTGTTCCTGCATGTGAGCGTGTTTTATGGAGACGTACTGTGAGAACGGAGAACGAGCTACAGTATTCATTTGTTGGCCGAATACAACATGCCTGGATCCATTTCTGTGGTCTGGAGCTCTTGTGAAAATGATGATCCCATGTTTTGCAACTGGATCAGCTCAGCTCTAACACTTTGTTTTGGATCCTTTGTTTAGAACTCCCCCACAATACTGCACACGCTCTCGCTCATTTGGACTCATGGATACCGACAAAAGCAACAAAAAAAAAACTAAACAGGTGAAAAAAGTTCATCTGTTTTCTGACAGGATATAAACAGTTGGAAACTGTGATGAGCCTTGATGCACCGCTGGGGTTCTTTGTCTGTGTCATCTTTAACAAAGAATTATGGGTGGGATTGCAGGAGAGAGATATAGAGGAGAGAAGACTGACAAATCGATCGGAATTCCTGATTGATGGTTACGCTGATGTGCAGCAGGTTTTCTCTTCGGTTCATCTGTTCGGTGTTCAGCTGACTTTTCTAATCCCTGTTATATTTCTCTCTACAAGATCAAAATAAACTACAGCTAAATGATATTGGAAAAACAAGGTTCTGGTTCAAGAGCTTTACAGTGGATGAATTTCAGAAAACTAACCCAAACGACTTTGCTCCTCAGGGCGTTTTCTGAGGCCATGGTTGTTCTTGGACTGAGCAGAACATTTCAGGGAACGTGGCATAAATATAAAGCAAAAGCGATATCGTTAGAGAAGGCTCTGGTGCGAATTAGCATAGAATTCCCAAATAACTGATTTTCCCAAGTACTGAATCCAAAATCCACCTGACAGTGATATTATTGTATTGAATTACTTTCTGTGAACTGATCAGTAGGTAAAATGTTTAACTGGGGATTAGGACTGATAAGGAAGTGTGATTCTGTTGAAGTCTTTTATGTCAGATATTGTGGTTTCCTTCAAAAATATTTGGCGAAAGAGGCTTTTTAACATTTTTATTTTTCTGTATTTTTGACTTGGCACGTGTTGAAACTTGGTGTCCTATCATTTGAAGAATTGTTAAATCAATTACGTGTGCTTTGACCTCCTAAATCATTTTGAATCATTGTGCCAGCCCTGAAATGATTCTCAAACTTTTTAATCCCTTTATTTTCTCCACTGTTCTCTTTTCTCCATCCATATGTTACTGTGGTGAGTCACCATGCTGACTGCGTGACAACAGGCACATGGGGCTTTTTGCTCTGGGTGTCTGGGGAACGAGCTCTTCGGCACTTCCTGGAGAGGAAAAGAGAGCATGAGAGAATGAAAAGAACGAAAAGGAAAATCGTGAAGCGGTGATTTCTCTCGTGAACACTTCAGGAGGACCCACCCAGTGGTCATACTCAGTTAGCTCGAGCAGCTGGACAGAATCAGATGGTGTAAAAGTTATGCATGAAGATTTGGTTGTCAAAGCTTGCTGAGTGGAGCCCAGACAGCTGATGCATCTTTTGTCATAAACTATTCCAGTCTCCACTGCATAGACATGTTTATTACATATTCCATTAAACAGTTGTTCAGTTTCAAAGGACTGAAAATATACTCAAGGAGCACAACTGAAGTCTTGTGCAGTTCGTTGTTTTGTCATCTGTACAGACTTCAAAAATAACTTGAGCTTGAGTGATGTTTGTGAGAGAAAAATAAGACTACTTTATGCAATTATAAGGTACACCAGGATCTGTGCACTTCTGGTCTAATTTCAACATGCAGATTCTTTTTATTTTATTATGTAAGCCCAGTGCACTTGGGGGGGAGGCAGCAAGCATTAAATTACGGCCAATGTAAAGTCGCATCATGACCATCATGCCAGCTGATCCCCCAGACCTAAATGCAGCAGTTAAGTTGAAGGTCAGCCCATTACAGCACAGTGCTGGACCTCAGTCCTGTGTGTTTATTTCCTCTCTGAAGGAAATGCTCAAGTTTGAGAGAGTTAAAAGCACCCGCTGATATATTGTGATATCTGTGTGATATGAAATAATTTATGCCCTCCTACTTGTGGGAGGACATTTATATGTCCATGTGGCCCCCAAACTCCCCGCCACATCCCATGAGAAAGGAAAGAGGGTGGAGGAAACGGTGAAACTGTGCTCTGGAAGTAGACTTTGTGTGTCTTCATAGTGCCATAAATGTCAGTGCATGTCCAGCCCGTGTTAGTCCCTGAGTGCAGTTTCCTCTCAGTCCATAGGACCTTTGGATGTGTCCTTCCTCTTTCTAATGATTTTGAGGATTCTTGTCTCATCTGTTATTTGTCCTCCAACCTTTGCTTCACACACCCCTCCTGACGCCACCCTCACAGATTAGATGAAGGTCCTGCTTTAATGATTCAGGGTGCTGGCACTGACTAGCACAGCTGTGCATGGCTGCTTCATGATGATCTACAGGTGGAGACCTTCAGCAGTCTCTCTGTCTCTCTCTCTCTTTCTTACACACACCCTTTTCCTTTTCTCCCTCATTGTTCTCCTGATCATCCTTTTCCTCTGTGATACTTTTGATAATGAAGTGAGGATGGGTGGTGTGGTGTTCAGAGGAAAAGATTTGCCCTGTTTCGTCTGATGAGATGTAAATGGGAGTGATTTATAGTGTCCCTGTCCCACGTGACAACATGGTCTACAGGACATGAGTAGTAGAAGAGGGGAGGGTGTCGCATTGCCCTTCCAGAGCATCCAGAGACAAGCAACCAACACAAAAGGTCGCATATCACACCACTGCTGGTTGACTTACACTGGCTACCCATGGCTGTCCTAATTAAGTTCAAGTCATTAACTCCTGCCTACAGAGTGACATGTGGATGGGCACCCAGCTACCTTAATCCTATCATTCAGCCTTAGGTTCCTACTCGCTCCCTCCACTCCTCCAAGGAACATCGTCTGGCTCTGCCATCCCTACACACAAGGTAAACCCAGTCCAGACTGGGCTCATTCTGGTTCCCTGCTGGTGGAATGAGCTGCCTAAGATGACCATAGCAGCAGAATCTCTTTCTGTCTTCAGACACATCCTGAAGACTCATCTGTTCAGAGGACACCTCCTCTCCTTCTCCTTGCATTACACTTACACAAAGATTTTAGCACTCAGAACTCTCCTCTGGTTCTCACACTGTCCTGAAACTTGAATGTTTCCTTGTACTGTAAGTCGCTTTGGATAAAAGCGTCTGCCAAATGAATGTAGTGTAATCTAAGCAGGTGGCTTGTAGAAGCAGTGTCTTAAGGTCTTAAGCTTGTTTACACTGAAGTCGCAGCATCTCCATTTCTCTGAGCAGTTCCACACATTAAGTATCTGTAACCAATATAATGTCTCTTTAGTAATCAGAATCAAAATGACAAATGTATTTATTGAAATTAAATATAGCACTTGGAGGTGGTTGTGCAAACTTAAGATGAATCATGCTGACAAATTGTAGATGCTTTTGGTGTTGTTGCTGCTGTTGTTTATATATAACGTGAAGAAATGTATCTGAAAAATCTGACACTTTGATCCACTTGGGATTTGAGGTTCTAAGCAGTTGAGAATGTCAGGAGTAACATTGCTCAGATTGCAATCTATTTTCTCTCCAAAAACTGACTTTTCTCTATAATCCTTTGAAGCCTGTAACTCATTTTGACAGTGACACCGAGCTAAACTTTGCGAGGGAACGGAGATGGTATCCTTTTCCCCAAGGAGCACTGATTTTGCCGTTATGTGTTGCATGCTGTGACTCATCCATGTCTTATACAAATTCCATTGTTTTGTTTTTTGCTATATAAATGAATGTGCTGAGCGTTTCAAGCTTCTCTGTTTATAGTCCATAAATATGCAGTCCTGTTTGGCTTGGGCGTTCATGGAAGTTGTCCTTGAATGACCTTCAGTCGATGCTGCAACCCCACTGCATTTTTATTTCTCATGACTGTTTCTCAGGGCACCTGGGAAACATTTGCATCCGTCGACAAACATCTGCTGTAGCCTCTTTCTTTTCATCCTCATAACTTCTCTCGCTTATTCCTCACTCTGTGTCTCTGTCTCTCTCTCTGTCTCTCTCAGTGTCACTCTCTCTCTCTCTCTCTCTCTGTCTCTCTCTCTGTCACTCTCTCTCTCTGTCACTCTCTCTCTGTCACTCTCTCTCTCTCTCTCTCTCTGTCTCTCTCTCTCTGTCTCCCTGTTTCTCTCTCTGTCACTCTCTCTCTCTGTCTGTCTCTCTCTCTCTCTCTCTCTCTCTGTCTCTCTTTCTGTCTCTCTCTATCTCTGTCTCTCTGTCTCTGTCTCTGTCTCTCTCTCTCGTACTTTTGACCTGTCATCATCCTTTATCAGTGACACTCTTCCGCTTCAGAGTGCTAAAGAGTTTTTGTTCTGGAACTATGGTTGAGATATGGTTGATCATGTGAGCTAGAGTTGTGTCGGGTATTGGCTGAAGTTCTTTGATACCTTTAGTAATATTAGTGTCTTTGTGTATTTGATATCAGTACCAGAGCTATACATTTTTATATGCTATCTATGCATAAGAACTCCACAGTTTATCTTTTGAAATAAACAAACCAGAATTTACATGTTTTATGTTTTCTGATCTAGACACTTCAAATCACTTTTTTTCATTCATGCAGTGATGCTTCAGTTAGGAAACCAATAGCTAGCGCTTTTTGAGATCTGGGAAATTTGCCAATGTCAACACTTTGAATTCCTTGGTGTGTTAATCAAACCATTCCATGACAAATTTTGCAGTATGGAATGTTGCATTGTTCTGCTCAAATAGCCCACTGCCATTAGGGAATACTGTGGAAATAAAGGGGTGTAAAATAGTTAGCAAAAATGTTCAGGTAGGTCAAAGTAACAGCATCGCGAATGCCAGGACCCAAGGTTTCCCAGCAGAACGATGCCCAGAGCATCACACTGCCTGTTCCTTGGGTAATTGACCCACACAAGATGTAAATCTCCTTCCATTGTTCATTTGCTGCCTGATATATCATACCCTTTGACAAATGCAACTGCAATGAAGTTGTTAAATCACCTGTCTGTGGTTTTAATGTTGTGATTGACTTGTATGTCCAAAAGTGTCCAGACACCCCTTCTGATAAGTGAATTCTGCAAGTTTGAGGTACACCCATTGCTGATGTCATGCATTTCATTGTGCACACACAGTTTGCATAATCTCCAGACAGAAGCATTGCCAAAAATTAGACACGATGAAGATGCCGCAGATCACCGTGCCCAGTGCCAAATGTCAGAGGGCTGTAAAGCATCTTCCTTCCAGCACGGGGCTGTGGAGTAAGGAGGCTGCAATCTCTGGAGTGATGAAGCACCATCAAATACCTTTAGAGTGCATTGGAGTTCCCCAGAACAAATCATCCAGGATCAGTACCTGGCCTCATTAATGCTTGAATGCAGTCAGATCCTCACAGCAAGGTTCTTATCTCTAGTGTAAAGCCTTCCCAGAAGAGTGCAGCATTGTACCTGACCTCATTAATGCATGAATGCAATCAAATCCTTACAGCAAGGTTCTCGTCTCTAGTGTAAAGCCTTCCCAGAAGTGTAGGGGCTGTTACTACAACAGAGGCAGGAAAAAAAAAACCTCTCCTATTAACACCCTTGATTTCAGAAGAAACATTGCATGAACAAGTGTCTACAGATGTCTGGACGTAAGGTCAGCTTTATAATTTCAAGTGTCCAAAACTATAATTAGGCACCAGCTCCATGGCAACAAACTATTTGTTAGTGCCTTTTAAGCTCAATGTTCTTATGGGCTTACAATGTAGGTGGTTATGATACTTTTCCAGTGTCTTTCAAACCATTACAAAAATTGCAATAGCAACTATTCGATTTGAATATGTGATAGCTGCAAAATCAATCTAGCTCTGATAACATATGTATATGAAGTTATTGAACAGTTTTCTCAGAGCTTTCTCTGAGGATCTGAGGCTTGTGTTCCCCTATAATGTGGTGTGATGCAGTCTCTCCCTGTCCATAGTGGTGTAGTCTCGCCCCTCTGTCCATAGAGGTCTCCTTTGTACTGGAATCTAATCCTGTTTAAATGAGCTGGAGAGCTCCTATGTCTCCAGTGCAGATCCTATAGTGAACTGAAAAGAAGTCATTGATGTTGCATGGATTCTTTCCCCGTAATCAAATTTGGTTGTTTATTATTGTCTGTTTGTTTGTTTGATTGTTGTTAACACATACTTCAGGTCTGTTAAAGCTCAGATAAAGTGTGAATTTAGTGTGAAAGTATCTGAAGCCCAAATAAAACTGATGGTGTGGTGCCAAGGGTTCTATGTAAAACCATGCTGATACAAAAGTCTCTGTATATAAGTGTAAGTAACATTTGATTTTCAGTGAGGATGAAACCCCCCCCCCCACGTTTTTGATTCCAGGCAGTGAGGGGAAGCACGTGAGTTTGGCGTGTCGCTCAGCAGTGGCCTTTCGGTCAGTCTCCGGCCGGGTTCTGGACACGACCCTCTGAGAGACCATTGTTAGCCAATTATGTGCAATCAAACTCAATGAGCTTGCACTCATGCAGTTTGACCCACGGCACCGAGATTTTAAGATTCCAGACACATGAGCATGTGCTATAAAGGATGAATGGAAATTGCTCTGTCATTGTATGATGCCTGCAGCTACTTAAAATATTAAGATTTTGAACATTTAAGATCATTTATTTCACTGTGGAAAATTAAGATTGATTAGTGATCTAAGTGTTTTGTAACAAAGTGTTTTAGATCTGTATCAGTGCTTCAAAGGGCCATTCAATTTACTGCCTTCCTGCTTCAGGCTGACACCGAGCACCACTGAGTAGAAGTAATAATAACTTAAATTTGAGACACAGTACCCGGTCTTGGGCACCTATGCAGGTTATTTTAAAGGCATTTATCTAAGCTATCAGTGTCTTTCTGCTGGCAAAAACACAAATTAATATTCAAATTCAAATTAACAAGAAATATTCTTTTTTTAGTGGTTGTTATTTTATGAGCTGGCTAAAAGAACACAGGCTTGGTTTCAGATTTCACCTCTATGCCTGCAGTCATTGTAGATTTGTGAAATTCCATCAGCAGCTCCTGATGTAATCTAAAGAAGTACTGAGTCCAACCAGGTCCGATCATAACTACAAGTAATCCTGGGCTTCCACAAGGAGAGGCCAGGAAGTGAGCACATTGATATAAGTACAGTATATACTGAATTAATAAATATTTTTTTAAATTTAGCAGAAAAAAGATGAATGACTTTTAAAAGATTTTTTTACACAGAACTGTGAATGGAACATGAATACACTGAAAAATAATCCAAAATCCTAGTGATAACTGTCTAAATGCATATATTATTATTATTATTATTATTATTATTAATATTATTATTATTATCATTATTATTATTAGGGATGTCGAATTAATGCGTTAATTTTGGCCAGTTCATTACAGAAACAAAAACTCTTGCATCATGTGACTTTGAGCCCCACCACAGACGCTCTGAAAAATGAAGACGAGAGTGTGCTGCTCAGCCCAGTGAGTGGAGAGTTCATGTATAAAAACGCAAAGATGGAACAGTTCATAGGAGTATCATTCACTGCAATTCATGCAATAAGGAATTTTTGTATCGTCGGAGTACATCACGTCTAAATGATCACCTCTACACAAAGCATTTAAGAGCGAACCTGGCGGTCCGAGCCAGAACAGCCCGATACCAGCACCAGCGCCCCACCACACTGGACCAGGCACTCAGACCCAAACTGACCCGTCTACCTGTGACCCAGTGAAATGGTCTCTGTTGCCGAGTTTATTTTGAGATGCCTTGTATGCTGGGGTTGACGTACTTATCCACCCGGCGATTTGTATGAGTGAAACACGCGAGATGTCCAAATTCATTTACATTTCTAAATACTTTCTCCGCAAAAATGTGTGCAATTAATTTTGATTAATTAATTACAGAGCTTGTAATTAATTAGATTATATAATATTATTATTATAGTCAAGGGAAATCTTGATCATTCCCACTTCAACTGGGCAGGTTTGTGCATCGAATTAATAGTGGACACTACCTTTCCTGATGAGCTAATGCCATAACTGTAGGACTAACCAGTACATCTGTGGCAACATACTCACGTCTTGAGCCACAAGTTTAAAAAAAAATGTGTAATTATATTTTCTTGGAGATACGAGCAAAACTATTGCATTTTACAACCAAATGAAAATGTAAATTGGCATTTAAGTGAATTGTTCCACTCTTTATTTAATCCGTAAAGGTAATCTGAAAGGAAAACTTGTGCTTTAGCTATGGTTTTTAACCTAGAAAAGTAGATGTTGACTTATATGCTGACTCCTGCATAAAGACCCACAGCCAAGGAGGAGCACCATACTCATTGTGTACTGGAATTAAAGAAGGCTTGCTCAGTTGTAGTTACTGTATGCTGTTGTTTTGCAAATAAACAAGCTTTGAATGAAGCTGTGCCATTTCATGAGGTTATAATTATCTAACTCAAATTCTGGTCTAGCATAAATAATGCTTAAAGTGAAGATGTTGTGTAACACAATGAGATTTGTCAAACACATAGCGTGGTATAAAATAAGGATCCAAGCATAGACTGGTTGAGACGAAGCCTCATCACGAAGCAGGCATCTAAGAGTTGTCCTGATACATGCATGTCTCTCTGCGTTTTCCATGTCCTCAGTTCTAGACTGCTCCACACTCCCCGGTCCCAAATGTCTCTGGTCTGAGGGATGAATCTTACACGAGCTCTAGGCACTTAAAAGCTGGTCACGTGTTCCGGCAGCCTCTCTGGGGAAGAGGCTTGGTTCGGTTCCCCTCTCAAAGACTCTGTCGATGTCTCATTGGGCTGAATTTCTGAAATGACATTAAGTGAGTAGTCAAAGCTGGGTGTTTCTCTCTCCTCTAATTCTTCATATGAGAACATATTTAATAGGATTCATCATTTAACAGTTGTAGATAGTGCTGGGCAACTGAATGCATTATCGCATTAACATATTATTTACTTAACGCTGACAATTATTTTGTCACTTTTTATTATTTAATTGTTATTTTTAATTACTCGTTTTTCTGTGCATGACCGCTTCACCTCACTTTAACATGGACACTCTCTATTGAACATACTGATGCTTCTGCTGCTCCCTGAT
>JBBPCX010000006.1:5724739-5739540 GCA_037974365.1 Hydrocynus forskahlii
CACACACACATTTTTGGTCTGAATACTACAGAACCAGAATCAAGCCTTAATTATTATGTACGTAATAATTATGTACTGTGCTGGACAACATATGGTCCCAACCTTATTGAAAGAATAATAACAGTAAGTAAAGGAATCTTTGCTGGTATTTCCTGCCTAATAAACTGTACATGTCAGTATACTGTAGAACCACACCAATTGGATTGAATTTCTCTGTAAGTTCAGAAGTACACGTGTCTACACTTTATTTCATATTTCATAATTCATAATTAAATATGTAGATATGTAATTAAAAACATTATATGCTTAAATAAAAATGCATTAATAATTACAGTGCTCTCCAAAATTAAGGCTTATAAAACAATAACTTTAAAACAGTCATCAGCAATTTCCTGTTTCACTGGGGTATAAGAAATGAAGGCTCCGTCACTATGGCAAATATGTTTTTTCATAACAAAAAGGCAAAATTCACAAGCCAGAGCATACCTGCTTGACTTTAAATGTCCATGTCGACAAAGAAATGTAAAACTATCACAAACCAGCCAGGAAGTGGAAGCATGGCTATTTAGTCAGCGGCCACAGTGAGGCGGCTAGTCAGAGAAGTAAACAAAAAATAAGAAAAATAAATGAAATCTTCAAAGACTTATAAGTTTGGAAGTGTCTTAGGGTCGCCATGCCTCCAGATCCACCACAAGATGTCTCTTTTTCATGCTAACAAAATTGCATTCAAAAGTGACTCCTAACTCTGAAGATAGGTTTCTTGTAGAAATAACAATGACTACTAAGAAAAGCACCTACTACCGAGCATTAAATTTGGTGGCTGATCTGTGATGATGTGGGCCTGTTTCTGCTCAAAAGGCCCTGGCCGTTTTTTTGCATACATGGACTCCTGGATTGTTCAATGGGCACCCCAGTATCTCCTGATGACTCATATACGTACCCGTTACACCTGAGGCTCCAGTCCAACTCATACCATAAAGACTTGAGACTTGACTCTGACTCACATAAATCAATACGTGACCATCTCTCAATCAGTATGACGTCTGCACTTGAGTACCATAATTGCCAACCTGATAACACCTTCAGCGCGCTGTCGGCAAACTTCCAATGAAGGAAGCTAAGTGATGTGATATGGAGAGGAGAATGGTGGCTTGTAATTGGCTGTGTGAACGGAACTCTGCCCAGAGTAATTAGAGACCGCATCGAGTGTCAGCCAGCTGATGAGGAGGCGTGTCTTCCCCTGTGGTCCTTCTCATACACACACAAACACACGCTAGGATCTTGGAGACACATGGCGTTGGCCTATAACCTCTAAAGACTCTCTCACACACGCACACACGCACACACGCCCACTCTCAAAAGCCCGGCGTGGGAGTGTGGTCATAGTGGGGACAGTGGTTGAATGCAAAGATGTCAATGCCTCAAATACCGGCACATTTTCCTGTCAGAATGAAGTCTCCAGCGCCTTTGGTGGAATCATGGTTAAAGAAGAGGGAAAAAAAAGATAATACCACACGCATTTTGGCCTTGGGCCGACCTCTAAAGCCTCTTAAGTGGATTGAGCTGAAAGACCAAAAGATCCTCTCTACAGAGACTATGTGTCAGTGAATCAATTACCTCCACCCAATCTCCGAGCCCAGCCTGTACTCTGTTCCCAGTTACATTCCGCTTTTGTTCCATGACTGTCTGTCTCTGTCTCTTCCTTTCCCATCTCTTTCTGACTGTGACTACTTGCTTTTGCTCTTTTCCATCCCAGACTCCCCTTCTTCTCTCTGCCAACCATATGGCTGAATAGAAGCCCACCTGTGTAAACACCAGGTAGATCCTGTCTGTGCTATGGCCTCTTTACACAGTCGCCCATTTTTGTTTTCTTGGGCACGCTGAGTTGAGGAAATTCAACTTGATGAAGGAGTTTCCCTCCCCTATCCTCCAAGCAACGTGTTTGTTTTATTTCCGCTTATCCCCAAAATTCACTTGCTTCACTTTCTTACTAGCTTCATAGCTTTTGTTGAATTCTGCCACTTTAAGAGTCTAAACAAGATATTAGAAGGGCTGACTCAAATATTTGAATATTTATTATTTAAGCTGATATTTGATTCTGTATTTAGTTTTTTGAAGCTTTGTCTTTTTTTTTCATGCAACAATTTTCATGCAACAATTTATAGCCTAAACACATTTTCCATATAGCAACAATCATACACAATCGTAAACAATATAGCTTTTAAGTCATCTGGAAATGTCTAATATAAATAAATAATAGCTGGTTTATCCACATCACGTCACCTCAGAGCACAGAATAACAGCTTTCATTTTTTGAGATCAGCTTTCATTTTATATTATTGGCTAAAAGATGCCAGAAGAATCAGGGATGGTAGCTCTTAAAATTGTCACACGCAAATGTTCAGTTCAGATGTTATGATGAGACTGGAATACCAGTGCCAATGAATCTCCTCGGTCTTCCACTCAATGACTGAATTTGGCCTGCATGTCACCCTCACTGTCCTTATGAAATAACTTGATCGATAAAAGCAACAAGAAAAAAAAAAAATCCTAATGCTAATAAATAGAATAGTCATCCTAATTTGTTACGCCCTTACCATCTGTCTTAAGCTACATTTTTTAACCAGACTAAAATCACAACATAAACAGAGCTTGATACAGAGCTGCTGCCTACTGGATGTAGGTGTGCAGAAATGCTAACAAACGTTCAAAGCTCGAAAGATGCTTTTCAGCCCAGCCCTAGGCAGAAGAATGTGACTTTTGATCTCAGTAGTTTTACTGTTCATAAGGGATCTTCTGAGATCACCTTCTCCCAGCTGCTGTTCCACAGTATTGTGGGGGAAAAAATTGAAGTGTTTACACCAGATTCAATCTACCGGCCCATCATTAAGACTAAGAATTAAACCATGCACTGGACCTCCAAGATTCTGATTAAGAGAGCACTGGTCTAGAAGGGTATTTTCTTATGTGTAACCCATCTAAATCCAATCTGTATTCAATGTAAAATCGAAATTCAGTATGTTAGCCAGGTCCAAGCTTAACTGCTCCAACCCCTTGAAGTCTGTCTATGTAGAGTCTTTCATTAAGAATGTCATTAATAAATGATGGCCTTCCCTCTAACATCTGTCAGCTTTTACTGACAGATAATAGTAGACTGCAGTTGCTTTAATATCCTCCTCTTACACAGTGGGGATGCATTTAAAGTGAATTTGTCTCGCTCCCTATAGAAGGGAATGCATGCATCATCGACTTCAGTGTCAAATCTCATTTTGTGTATTATGGCTCAGATCCATCTCACCACATGTTCACTCAACGTGTCAAACTGTAAATGATCGATTTCACAAAGCCTCATATAACCTGCAACTACAGAGATTGGTTGTTCCAGCTTTTTTCATAGCCTTAGCTCAGCAGATGTCCTAACTGATGATAGATCGTTAACCATCTGGAAAGTAGCAGTAGTATTAGACAATGTTTTGATAGTCATTAGTCAACAGTAGCTTTCACCCCCGCCCACACACACATACACACACGCACCTTTCTGCCGCTTCTGCAGGCAGCCATGTCCCAGTCAACCCTATGGATGTTCAGTGCTCCAGAACACACACCTAGTAGCCTGCTAAGGCTCCAGTTGCCCTTTTCTTCAAATGATCTCTTGCTAACCATAATAGTAAAGCTGTGAAATGCTCAGTTCCTGTCCCACAAGCACAGGGTCGGACTTCCCGGATGCCTCACGCTCATGGACGTCCTGCTGAGGTCATGCCATGAGTCCCTTAGCTACTAACACCATTGCTGTTTTTGAAACGAGAAGCGGCAGGAATGTGTCTGGTAAATGGGAAGTTTCAACCGCAGAGTCAAAGTTCAGCCGCGGCTCCAGGATGTGATACAAACCTAAACCGCACAAGGCTTGGAGGCCATCATAGAATCCTAAAGGGAAGTATCACTTGCTTTCATCAGAAAGTGGATACGTCATGTTGCCACTGTATAGTCTTTGCCTCACCAAACCTGTTTCAGTACAGTCATGTTTGAGGAGATAAAAAATAATGTTTTGTCAATAGGCAGCAATAGAGTTCACTTTATCAGTCAAGAAAATGTTACGAGAATTTAAATGTTTATGTTAGTTGTAAGCCAAATCTGCATTTGTTTTTTAACTGGTTTTACACCGCAATGACATATATGAGCTATAGGTATTTAAATGTATTATTATGCAGAAAATTTCCAAACAAAAAAATTGTAACACACTGAACACATTGAATCAGCAAATACCTTTAAAAAGTATGGTGATTGTTACTATATGGTGTACATAGAAAGAAAGAAATCATAGTTTGGTTTGGGTATCCACATTACTATGCCTCAGGGTAACTGCACAATTTTTTCAGTGAAAATTAAAATTCAGAGAGCAGAGATACCTGGAATGAGCACTTTACATTACTGAATGACAAGAAAAATGCTCTAGGCGGCTGGTAGTCTAGTGGTTAGGCAGCTGCCCCTGCGATCAGAAGGTCGTTGGTTTGAATCCCAGGACTGCCACCATCCTCACACACTGCTCCTCAGGGCCCCCCCCTGTGGTGGAAGCCCCTTCTTCATTCTGTGTACTGTGGTGTGTTCACTCATGATAATAAGGGGCCACTTTACTTTACTTTTAAGTAGTCTTAAGAAACAACACGTTTGATTAATCATCTTAAATATGTAAGTAAAACAGTTCTTATCCTACCCTATGTTGAGGCCGATGTGAAATTATGATATTGATGATAATTAATGAATTCGTTCATTAGTTAGTATGTGATGAAATAATAATGTTAATTAGTTAGTATGTGATGAAATAATAATGTTAATTAGTTAGTATGTGATGAAATAATATGATATGCTTTGCCACCTGCTTGTCCACGAATGCTTTGAATGAGATGCTACAATCACTGCGTTCATAGCAACATACTTTATGCGAGAAGAGGCTTTCAATGCAATGTTTCCGCCTACTGGAAATACTTTGAACTGCAGTAATTAAAATGTTTCAACTTAGCAATGCTATTTTTCAGAGTGATTGTGAGAGCGTGAATATCGGATGCCGATAGAATGTTATTCGAGCCAGTCCTGGATACAGGATGCTGTCTATTACAATCTGTTCATACAGACAGGCCTTATATTATTTCTAAGGTAAGCCTTGGTGACATGATTAATGATGCTGCACTAAGCATGTGTTAGTGCTCCCTAATCCCGTATTGCTCTACTTGTAACGCAAACATGATCCAACACAATTGTAAGTTTTCCCTTGCCTCATCTGCATCATATCCAGCATGATGGCTTCTCATACTTTTAGATGCTTACATTTAAATTCATACATGTATGTTCTACCTATGTGTTCCATTATTCATGACCGCTCCCAAGCTTCACCCATCCTCATTAGTTTACAGCGAGAGCCACAGAATCACCTCCAGCACAGATGAATAATCCCAGGCCCTTGATGTACAGCAGCGAGAGTTATGTAATGACCCAGAGGTGATTGGGCCTGCTCCTCCCCTCTAGCCTCCACCCACACTCCTTGATGAGGCCAGCACTCAGTGCAGTGGGCATCTAAACCGGAGAACTGAGCGGAAATCAAAGAGAAATCACTGAGTGCGCTTGCGAGGATGGAAAATACTTCTCCGCTATCCACTTTCATCTAAGGCTGCGTGTTGAGGATCTCCGTGTGACCTCTACACAAAAACGGGTGCTAGCTATTCGCAGAAGAGGAAGTTCTGAGAGTGAAAAGCTGGCATTTGATATACACCTACCTCTCAGCAGAATCCCCTCTAAAACACACATTCTTTCTCTGCATTTAACCCATTCACCAAGTGAAGCAGGGGGCTGCCACCAACAGGGCCCGCCCGGGGAGCAATGTGTGGGGATGGTACCTTATTCAAGGGTACCTCAGTGGTGCCACTAGCAGTCCTGGGACTCAAACCCACAACCTTTTGATCGCAGGGGCAACCCCCTAACCACTGGGCCACCAGCTGCCCCAGCACATGTATTTACTTAAATCCTTAAAGGTAATTTAGCTGTACATACAAAATTACAAATTACGTAATATACAGAATTACAGTTACATTCAGTTTCAGATTTCTCTATCAGCAGTTCAGACGCTGCACTTCTATTTTTGTTTAGATGTAAAGATGGTGTATCCACAATCTACAAACAATATTTCTTTATTAAATATACTTCTGTTTATACACACAAATTTGAGATCTTCGATTGAAAGTTGTGTATCTGTTGGCAGAATTCCTCCTCTTGTGAGCTACAAGCAAGGACTAACAAAATGGAGTAATGTTAAATGTTTATATCGTCTGTAAGAGTTAATGTCTTTAAAACTATACCTATTAATCTGTTTAAGATTCCTTCATACCTAGCATGGAGTGGAGGCTGGGTTAGGAAACACAAAAGGGGGAGAGGGTACCGGTAGTGGAAATATTGACTGTGAGTGAAGAGAGACATGGTGGATGAGGTGTCTAAGCCTTAAAAACGTGACATTTTCATCACTCTATTATTCTGTTATTATTTTTGGATCAAGTGTTCCTTCCTCCCCATCAAAGGGAAATCTTAAATGGCCTTACAGCCACGGAGACAAAAAGTACTTATGATTTGCATGCCGGACTTGACGTTCTCACAGTCCCATGTTCCTTTTGTGGAAAGCTTAGACACAAGTTGCGAAGCCAGATCTAGTAGACTGTGAACAGATGTGCTCATGACACATTGCATTCATACGGTTGCAATTAGGTGCAACAGGAGCTTAAGTAGGCCATCTGCAAGAAATATAATAAGACTGGTTTAGACAAGCATTTGTTTCAAATTTCAGCTTGGATTACAGTGTAATCACAGTTGTAAACTATTGTACATGTGATTCATTTGTGTTCATTAAGGTGCAATGCGAGGGGAGAGTAATCAGATGGAGTCGAGAGATGCTTAAATCAGTGTTTTTGTCCATAATTGATTTCACTGTTCTATCATGATAATATTATGATGACGATATAATGAACTGCCATTAAAATTTGTTTTTGTTTTGAGGGGTTCAGTATAGAAAAAATTCATAACATAACTGTTTCGTGAAACATTTACAAAACCCTTTCTTTCACTCTGACTAATTAATCATCTCTACATCCTAATGTTTTATGTTTATCTTGCCACAATTATCCAGTGCTTTGAACAGAGATATGGAAACACAGCTTCCCTTTGCTGCTTGGGCTCAATGAATAAAAGCTGTGTATAATATGTCTGATCTGGAATGTGAGAGAGTGCATCTGTGTTGCATTAGACGTTCATTACTGTAACTGTGTTTTAGAACTCTCTTAAATAAACCAAGCTCAATACAGTCTAGCGTGGCACTGTAATCTGTGCTTGACCGTATTTTCTTCACCAGATCTCTTATTTTATGGGCCAGTAGTTAAAACCCTGAACAAAATCTATGAATTGAATAGAAGCTACTTGTTGCCTGCTGAGTGCATGCTATATAGCACTAAAATACAAATTGCTTTTCAGTCATCATACTCCATATTTCTGATATTTAATAATATAAAACTTACTAGGGCCATCAGTTAGTAAGATAAGAGAGCCCTGTTGCTCATCCAACTGCTGCCCATCCTATTGGGAGTTTGTTTTACTTTTGCTGTAACAGCTTCTACCCTTCTGGGAAGGCTTTACACGAGGTAACTGCTGTGAGGATCTGATTGCAATTAGACACAAGACCATTAGTAAGGTCAGGTACTATGTTGGATGATTTGTTCTGGATCACAAACGCCACTCAGCAACTCATTCCAGAAGGTATTAGATGATGCTCTTTCATTCCAGAGGATACAGTTCCATTGCTGCACAGCCCAGTGCTTGGGGGGCTTTGTATCCCTCTAGCTTGCACTTGGTGTTGGGCCATGTGACCTATGGTTCAAGTGCGACTGCTCCAGAACACCTCACCAGGTGTATTTGCGCAACAGGCAGTTAGTAGACATTGACGTAGTTAATTAGAAGGGGTGTCTGGATACTTATAAAGTGTAGTGATGCTACAACCACTGCGTTTATAACAGGACATATAAAGTGCAGAGTAGTGACTGTTCTGTCATACGTGAACACACCACAGCACAGCGTGAACATACAGTGTATATGATGACAGGTTGGCGTTTCCTGCTGCAACTTGCCTGTAGGCCATACTGTTCACTTTTGCCTCTGCCACAATGAAAATTACTGATGGGATAGAAGTAATCCCTTTAATGTTGTCTTTGTACGACCACTAAATACTCTTTTGTTCGCTTTCTGTGGAAGTTGAGGTTTTTCCAAGAAGAGACGCCACACATTTCACAAGGCATAATCACATGCAAGATTAGTGTAGTTAAACACTGTCTACAGTGGAATTGGAAACTATCAATTGTGGTTAATCAAGACGTGTTAGCCACTGTTTGCATAGGTGTGTGTCAAAAATCCATTGGGTTACAAAAGTAAGCCTATTGTTTTTGAATGACTTCATGTTACTTCACATTTGAATTCTCATTTGAAAGTAAAAAGGTAAAAAGCAGAACGCCATGATATATATCCCCTCAACTGTTTTTGAATTTCTGACTCAGTTATTCTTTTGAGATTATTTTCCAACTTACAGCATGGATTTCAGCCCTGGCCATTGAATGACCAAACCGAGCAGTGCTCCACTGTGTTCTTTTTTTCCTTCTTGTTCTGGACTTTCCACATCACATCCTTCATGTTCAGATTCATACTTTTGATCTGAAGTTTATTTTTTAGAACTCATTAACTCGTGAGTCACACGGTCATCTGGGTCCCATTACTCTGTCACATATACAGTACTTTCAGTGTTCGATGTGCATGCACTCAGCCAGATGCCACTGCGTGTGCTTATTGATATTCCTGGTTTACTGTCTGATGGCTGCACCCGGAAAATTCGGCACCTTATGTATTGCTACCTAGGACAAGGGTTTAGTGTTGTAATGTATAGAAGATGCTGCTTATTAAATGAAACGCTGCATTATCCAACAAATATCGTGAGTTACTAAATCTATGTCTGCTGGTAGACAGCAATGGACCTAATGGCTTCCCGTAATAGATTCAGGCCCTGTATGGAAAATGGAAAAAAATAGAAAAAAAAAAACATGTAATACATATTGATGCACCAAAAATACTGCATGTATGAACTTTAAATTAAAGCCATCGATCAATGTGGAGGCCTTATTAATTTCCACAACCCTCTTCTTCCACCTACGCAACCGCACAGCGTGCCAGCTACCGCTCCTTGGTGTGGGGAAGGGACCGGCAGTGAGGACGGAACTTGCTGGATGGAAGGCGGCCTCGGAGGCAGCCATTAAAAAGTGCAAGAAACACAAATAAACATGGCTTTTACTGCATGCAGGCACTGAGGCCCATAGTGCAGTGTGTTTCTTAGACCGTTCGGCAAGACACATGTGGCCGCGCTGTAGCTGTGCCAGTCGCTCACTGGCACTCTGGCTTTTATTGCTCTCCAGAACACGAGGTTAACACACAGTCACATGCTCCGGGCTGCAGTTTTGCAATCCACGTCCCACTTAAGTTTTATTCAGTCTGACTTTGTGGTCATGGTGATTATGCTTGATTGTTGAGTGCTGTTCACCAGAAAATCGGAAGCTGCTGTCACATTTAGTATCAGGTTATGATTATTTTGTAATTTACTAGACCCTTTCCTCATTCCTTCTTTCTATATTATTTAATAAGACCGCTGCTTTTGGTGTTTGGTGTTTGATTTGAGGGCTTATACACACTAGACACAGTTTGTATCATTCCATTAAAATGTTCGAGCAGACGGTCTCAGGCTGAGGCCCTTTGTTTGGACGTTAGTGAATTCATCCCATAAACGAAGGCTCTGGTTGGAGAAAATGTTAAGATTTTATGTTTCCTGGTCTTCTCTGTATCTACATTCCTTTTTTGTGTCATGACAGAGGGCAGCCGCTACACCAGTGTAGCCTGATGGAAGAACCCAAACGCGGAGTAGCGCGAGAGAGTTGGTAGATCACACATTTTGATATAAGAACGCTCTGCAACTAGTTGGGATTCCCACAGGAATCCGCATTCTCACTCACACACAAGGTATGACAAACACTGGAGTACTCACGGTACGAAGATCCAGACGACGATATGGCTGAGGATGATGACTCAATGACTGAGCATGGACTACCTGAATTACCTGGGTTATATATCATGTGACGCACTCATTTCCGGTCGCCCTAGTACATCACGTGACTTGTGTGCGTGACATTTTGTTTGTGTTTTTGATCCCTACTACCTTGCCTTTCGTTCTAGCTTTCTATTTTTCAGCTTGTATCCTTAAATGTCTTCAATGAAACAGGAAAAAAGTGATGATATTCCACAAATCGGCCACTCCCTCATCCTATTCCTCATTGTTTCAAATCATGGGCACCTGTGGCGACCTCCAAGCCTTAGATGTGGTTCAGGTCAGCATGGCCTCCCATTCTGAGGCAGAATGACCAAATAACTCATAAAAGAAGAGCCACCCAGTCAAATCCTAAGCGTTTCTCCAGCATCCTCAATAAGAGAAAAAGGGAGTGCACACTGAAGACCTTTCCTATGTGAAGTGATTGCTATATGGACGTGGTGTTGATCTGCCTCTGGGAACACTTTCTGCCATTTCTCTTCAAATCTGGAACTTTCTGTCTGTTGCGTGAATAAGTTCTGTCTTTAATCAGTGTCTGAGGTTGCCTCTGTGCAAATTCTGCCTCTGCATTGCCAATTTTTATATCTGCTCTGGTAACAAGTGATGATCAGTGCGTCAATTTTTTTTTTTCCTGCAAGATTTATGGCCACTGTTCTGTTTGGTAATTACCACGTGCACATATCATTTCTAATAAATGCGCTGCTCTTGGCACACGGTGACCTTGTCTGACTTGTCAGACCTCACCCTGTGTTGTTTATGAACGGAGAGCAGCCAGAAGTGTTTAGGTGTTGTAGCGTATGGTTGATGAAGCCTCGCTGAAAGCCTGAAAGGTTTGGCGTGGGTGGTGCGTTAGACGGCCGCTGAGGGACGGAGCTTTGGAGACATCTCTGTTTTTCTTTCGCGAAGGACTCGGAGCCGGTAGATCTCTCACGGGGGTCTCTCCGGTTGTGTAAGAGCCTAACCTGCTCTGTTGTGTTTACTTTCTGGGTCTGTCCACGCTCACCTCATATTTCTCCATCGTCCTTATGTTCATTTCTCTTCCCAGCTTACGTCTGACAGCATATCACATGTGCACTTTTTTTTCCATTCCTTTCTGTCTTCTCTTTCAACTTCAGTTATGCATCCAGTGGAAATCCTTCATTTAAAAATCCTTTTAAGTTGAAACCCACACTCAGTGTGTGTGGGTAGAGCTTATTGTGGTTTATTATTGTATTTCCCTTATGTTTTTGTTTCATATGGAAAGACCAGATCTGCTTGTTTAATTATTATTATTTATTTATTTGTTGTGGCACATTTGGCTCTCCATAGTTTAGTTAATACCTTTTTTTTTTTTTAAAAAAACTGGTATGCAGTCAACATGTAGTTTTTAATGTGTTATGCTTCTTTAAAAGAGCCTTCAGTATGAAAAAGACAAATTATATCTATTATTATTATTATTATTATTATTATTATTATTAACACTTCAGAATGGGGGGGGATTTATACATAAGTGGATACATTTGTATTTGTATTTTTGTTTCACACTATTTTTTTCCAAATTTGTATAATGTTTTAGTATCTGTCATAATGTTTACATTATGCTAACTTGCTGTGTAATACTGATCAAGCACAAATTTAATGCAAGTTTGTTTTACACCAGAAATGACAAGGTGAAGAGGTTCTCTGATGGTTCTTACACTAGTTACCTGCGAGTTACAAGATAGTATTTTCTACATGCTTCTAAAACCTACAGCTTCACTTTGCACAGTTGTGCTCTCAGAGACAACAAAAATCTAAATAAGGGAATCCTTTCACTGTCTGTTCTGAGGAAGAGTTATGAGGCTTCCTCAATCTGTGACGAGATAGCAACTGTTCATTTGTGGACTTGAGTTCGTTCTCAGAGGGTTCAGAGGATGAACTTGAGTACTCCAGCATATAATACATGAATTTGCAAAATATATTTACTTGTACAGGGTGACACAGAAAAACGGGAACTTTTGAGGTGCGTAGTGGCAGCCATGTACAGTCGGCAGCAGTACAGAAGGGGGACTGTGAGCTGTAAACAATCACGCCATTCAGTAATAATGGAGGAGTGGAACGGTAGACAGCGTGCTTTTGCTTTCTATTTTTATTTGCTTGCCAGAAGTTCCCATTTTTCTGTGTCACCCTGTATATTTACATGTTATTGGCCTGATTAGTTAGTTGTATAGTAACAGACATAAGAATGGACCTAAGAAAAGATTCCTTTGTATAATGCACAAAAACATGCTCTTAAAAATGATTAATTTACCCAAATTGTTCCTTAATCATGTAGTAATGAGCAGTTAACTAGCACTCACTGGCTTGATGAGATTTAGAGTTTCACAAGCGCATTATAAAGAATTACCTATTCTAAACATAAAAAAATAGTGGCAAGTCAGTCCAAAGCTTCTTTGAAGTTTTTTCTGTAATTCTTGTTTACCCCAGATTACCACAGATTTTCTGTCGTGACATATTTGACTAGTGTATTTAGAGAGGCATAAACAAAAGAAATGAAGTGTAGCCTGTTAAAAATAATGTTACCCCTTTCTCAAAGGCCCTCTGGCCTGGGTGGCATGTGGAGATGCTCTGTGTGTACAGTGACACAGTGCTTTACACACTGCAGTGGCATGCTTCTCTTGCTCGAGTCAGGATGGAGATGGAGTTAAAAGAAAAGGATGGATGAATGAAAGAGACAGAACGATGGGGGTATGGGGGGTGGGCAGGTGGGTGTCATTCACATCTGGTGGTCTGCATGTGTCGTTACATAACTGTCTGGCTTCAGCCCACTGACATGTGCATGAAGAGTGCTAATTGTGCTAATGCTTTCTGACAGTAGGTAGAGAAGCCTTGGAATCTTATGGGAGAGTCGAGCGTCTCTGAAGGGCAAAAGACGGGAAATTTCTTTTTAACCAACTTTTTTTCTTGACTTTTTTTCATCACATTTTTTTCTGGTCCTTTTTTTCTGGTTTTCCTGAGGCCCTTGTAAAACATACCACCTTACTAAAGATTGGTATAACTGTTTTTGAACTATTTAAATGTAATTGTATAATCAAGTAGATACATAATATTACTTACCTATCCATTCCATTTACATTCTCCTCCCACATCCATTTAGACAATGACATAAATGTGGTTAAAATGTTGGGTTTTTTTCTTTCTGCAAAATATGGCTGTATGCAAAACAATAACTTTATCAAATGCATTTTTAGCTATATATTCTTCTACAACAAATGCAAATGTGATTGCGGGAAAGTTTAGAATCCATGCAGTAGAATTTCAGATGTAATATGAAAAGGGCATCATGCTTTTGTTATCACTGGTGATAAACTGCAGGCTGCATAAACTGCAAGTTTTTCTTGGTATGGTATGATGGTAATGGGTGATTATTTTAGCCAGTTTTATGGCGCAAATTCTCCTATGCCAGTTGCCATTAATAATAGTACAGAGTGATATTCCTCATTGTCATTGCTAGAGACAGTTAGTGTTTTTTCTCTTTCATGCTTTATGGACTTGATGATTATCTGTCCACAATGTAATCTGTTTTCCTTCTTCCATTTTTACAAGGGTAGAGGAGAAAACTGGTTAAGGGGAACGAAAAGCGTATGTTATGTTTTTTTCTTTAAATCTGATGTGTCAAGGAAACGTATTGCTCACGTCAGCTAAGCTTCTATTAAAAGTTCATTTCACAAGGTCAGAATGACACAGAGATTGTCAATTTGACCTTCTTTTCTTTGAACAGAATCAAAGGAGGACTTACAATAGACAGGTTATGTGGCGTTTGAGTAAAGGTGTGTTATACTGGATACACTGTAGCATTATCAGAGTTCCTTGTTTACAGCAAAGGGAAAATATGTGAACATCGTTAATTCTTTAATTCTTTTTTTCATTATTTATTTGATCCATTCCTCAGGTTGTTCATAATGGGCTCATTTTGGAGATGGACCACCCAACATCAGGAAGGATTGCAGTGCCAGGTTTGTGAAGACTAATTTTGTTAACACGCCTCCATTATCACATCAGTTTGGTTATTTTAGACTCCATTTACTTCTGCTCTTTTTGTCACTCCAGTTAACATTATGAGAAACAGAGAAAACAAAGTGTGTGACAGAGGGAGAGAGTGAAAGCATGAGTATACTACATAAAAATAACTCATTTGAAAGCAAACTCAGTGGTGCACATAAACAGTCAAACCTAATCCATCCTGAAACTGGACATTTTGTTGGGTCCCATCAGGCTCGGCTGGGTCAGGAGAGCTGTATGCTTGTTTTCTAGACTTGTTTTGCTCATGTACAGTTTACACTCCCTACCTTCTGCCACAGTGATTTTTTTGTTTTGTTTAGACTAAATAATGCCACTACTGACAAATCCAGCTGAACATTTTAATCTATTAATCTGAAACTAGTTCATCTATTCCATTTTTTTCAACTTTTCTGTAAATACAGCCAAGGGAAAAAAACAAGAGACCACTTTTCCCTTTTTTTCTGTTCACTGTTTGTACAGTTTGCAGCAGTGTGTTTGTGTGTGTGTGTGTGTGTGTGTGTGTGGGTGTAAAATGGACAGGTTGCTATTCTTTTCTGAACTATTGCAGTGTGTGTGTGTAAAAATAAGAAACGCCTCCATATGTGTTGTGAGT